>JAADVT010000033.1:0-79116 GCA_023335895.1 Pythium rishiriense
AGTCTTCTGCGAGGCGCTTGGCCGGGTCTCTGGAGCGCGCTGGATCCGGGGGAAGGCGTGGTGGCCGACGCTGTCGGAACTTGGACTGTAGTCGGCGATAGAGAGCCCGCGCAGCGTCGGCCCCCGTGCCCGAGTGGGCCGACTAGTCGACATGAGCCCCACCGACGACGAGTGTCGGTTCTCGTCGTCCGACAGCCCCAACTGCCGCACCTTTCGCGCGTGCCACGACTGCGTCCGGAAGCAGGGCTGCCGCGTGTCCGAGTACGGCTTTTGTGAGCGAGACCCGGTGAACGCCACGACCGGCGACGGGTACCAGCGCGAGTGGGATTTCCGCCTCGCGTTCGAGCGCAACCTGACGCTTCCGGCTGCCCACGACCGGAACGCCAGCGAGCCGCTGGGACGCCAGTACTGGGTCTTCCCGGCGTTCTAAGTGGAGTACTGCCCGGCGACCGACGCCGTGTGCCAGCGGTGTACGCGGGAACAGTTCTGGGTCGGCGACTACGACACGGCCGACTTCTGCGTCGACGCGGGCGGTTGTGTGTGTATCGCCAACTGCGCGCGCGCCGACAACGCCTCGACGTGTCCACGGAGCGTGACCGAGCAGGCCGTTGTGCCACTGAGTGGTGGTCAACCACAGGCAAAGAGCCACGGCCACTGGACGCTGGGTGGCGCCACGATCGGTGCCGTCGTGGTCGCGGCGCTGGCAGTCTCCTGGATCTACCAGCGACGGACCCGCGCAGCACATCGTCGCCACGAGACCACGGCCCGGGATGGCCTCGCGCCCTCGGCCCCGCCGGCCTCACCAGGGGTGGACGTCGTGGACGCCTACAGTTTCTATAGCGATGGTGCGAGCCCACGCGCGCGTGGCCCCGTCGGCTCCACCAACACCAGGCCACGGCCAGGATGACGTTCTCACCTCTGCGACGGCGCCAACACTGGATCTCCAGCCGTTACACCCACAGCCACCGCAACGCGTGCCTCCCAGTGAGCCCTCCCGACCAACGCTGAAGCTCTACGGGTGGATCTCCCTCCACCAACACCTGATCGACACCGAGAGGAGGAGGCTTCATGGCGTCGAGTCGACGCCATGAAGCCCGGCTTCACGCCGTCAAGGATGGTGCGGCGCCACGGAAACCCTTGTAGAGAGAAATGTATTGATGGAGGTGGCCAAACGATCCTCTGGATAGTACTGAGGTTGCGAGCGTCGGCTGACCACACGCCAGGGAGATGGGCGTCTCCGGGATGGCGTTCTCCTCCTCCTCACATGATCCGCTGTCCTGGGTGCTGGAACCCTCACCCAAAATGATGTGGCGCCCTTGGCGTTGAGTCACACGGATGCGCTGGGCGAGGGCTCCCCTCCGCGGCACGCCACTCGTCATTTTTCTGCGGATATCTCACACGGCGTTTACACAATGGCCGCGATCGGATCGCCGTCGTCTTCTTCCTCCAGCTCTTCCAAGACCGGGTCCAGTTCTTCAATGGGCGACACCGTGGGGCGACCCACCGACGACGAGTGTCGCTACGCTGGCTGGGTCGACAGCGTGTGCCGCACGTATCGAAGCTGCCGGAGCTGTCTCGCTCTGGAGGTGAGTCACTCTCCTGTTCATGTGTTGTGCCTACTTGGATACTGACTGGATCGAGCAATGAATGGCGACGATTCCCAAGGGCTGTCGCATCTCAATGGAGGGCTACTGTGAGAGCATTCCCGTGAATGGCTCCATAGCAGCAAAATATAACTCCGTGTACGACTTCCACGCGGTCTACGCCACGAACCTCACAATCGCAGAGGCGTACCAAAACCCAAACGTCACCATCAGCGTTGAAGTCACGTCGTACCAACGGTGGGTCTTCCCGGCCTCCGACGTGCGGTACTGCCCCACCAGCGATTACGTCTGCCAGGGGTGTATAAGCAGTCGCTATTGGAGCGACAACGTCGACAGTCGCTTCTGCGTCGGCGACGACGGCTGTGTGTGCATCGCGAACTGCGGCCGCGCAGACGACGAGTCGACTTGCCCGCGTACCAGTTACGTGTCCGTGCCGTATGAGAGTAAGCGCCTCCACTCGGGGACCCTCATTTTGGTCCTTGCCATCGCTGCCGCCATCGGGGTGGCCGTGTCGTACGTGTACAGGCACTGCACGAAGGTCAACAGGACCCCCTCCACCACGCAGGCCGAGCCGTCGGTGCCACCCATGTCACCGTCCGAGGTCGAAACCTTTTATAGTCAAGGCATCGCCATCCGTACACCAACCCCGTTCGGATCCAACGCGACTCTAGAGGCAACGGATCTCCAGCTGCTACGTCCGCAGCCGTCACGGCCTGAGGCGTCCGTGCCGCAACGCGATCCACCGACGGTATCGCGGCCCCAGGCCCAGCTCGAGCTCTACGGGTGGATTTCCCATCGCCAGCACCTCATAGACGCCGAGACGCGGCGACTGAATGGCGCCGACGACTTTGTTCCACCGAGGAATCAACTGCCAGGCTTCCCACCGCGGTAAAACATCTCAGTGACTTCAAATACCACCTCAGCATTATGGCGCCTCATCACGATGCGTTCACTGACGCATCGATACGTCCCATGGAACGCGACCCTGTTGGGGTCGTGCCACTGAGTGCTAGCCAGGGCTAGTACTTGTTGTACCCAGGGTCCATAAGCGACGTAGCACACGGCCCAGCTCACAGGACCTCGCGACGACAGAACGTCAAAAACCCACCACCTATCTGTGGGTGGACTTCGACAAGTCGCTACCGAACGGAGCTCTATGGGTGGATCTCCCGCCAGTTGCACCTCGTCGACAGCGAGACGGTTGAGAGAAATGCATGAAGCAGGGCGCATAGGCGGATGGCATCCGTCGAACAGTCCTGAGACGGCGCAATTGACTTTCCACACGCCAAAGGGAGATGTGCCGGTTCTTTGATGGGAGGGAAAAACAAAATCAGGTTCATTACTGAAAGAGAGCTCCACAATACCAACGCATTGGAGGGACGAGCTGTGTTTATCGCACCCGATTTTGTCGATATTTCCCAGGCGCTTGACTGTGAACCCACACCCACTCGCGGTGCCTTTCGTGTCGAGTCACACGGACGCGCTGACACGGGACCACCCGAGCGGCTCGTCGAGGCTCAGCATTCCGAATTTCCAAGGGATACCATACCGTACGCAGCACCCGCAGCGGAAATCATAAACCATGGGGTTGAGCTCGCCGGTCGAGGCGATGTTCTTGGGCATCGTCGCTGCCATCGCGTTCGTCGTGGTGTGCCTCTACAAGCGCCGCTCGAGAGACCAGTTGCCCCATACGACAAGGCGCACTGCGGCGTCAGCAGTGCCCGTCTCACCGTCAGTCTACAGTCCAGCCACGACCCCCAGTGGGTGCCCGAGCCAGGAAGCAACAGACCTACAGCCACTGCGGCTTCAGCCAGCACAGCCCGTGGCGTCTGCACGCCTACGCGATCTGCCGACGGCCTCCCGACCCCATCAGCCCCAACTCGGACTTAACGGCTGGACAACCGATCGCCAGCACCTCATAGACGTCGAGACCAAGCAGCTGAGTGGTGCCGACGACATTGTGCCGCCACGCGACTCACAGCCGTGAAGCAAGAGACATAACCCCCCAACGCTTAGAGGTAATGGCAAACCCGAATTGAACGCAAAAGAAGGAACGTCGTTAACCTAGGTCTAGGCAGGGTTCCATAACCCTGAGGTAAGAATACCCTATTTGGCTTAGGTCTCATGATGCAGGGTTTGGCGACGTCAACTACGAGTTTCGTCGGCTCTATGTCCTGCTCTATTTTATCTGTACAAGCACTACACCCAGCTAGGGGCCGACGGCCCTCGCGGCACCACGGCACACACGTTGGCCCGCGGTCACACGCGGTTGGTGTCGTGGCTGTTCTTCGTGGATTCGTCGTCGACCTCCTGGGGCACACCTTCGAACTGGTTCGCTCGACGTCCACGGAGACGCTTGTACGCGAACCCAAGCACGACCGCAACGACCACGACCGCGACTGTGAATGCCGTCCACACGCCAGCGCTGGCACTGCTGCTCGTCTTACTACCCGTGACCGCCTCGCCCGAAGGCACGCGCTTGACTGTGCCATTGTCGATCGCACCGCCACAGTCACCTCCGCCACTGATCGCTGGCCGTGAAGCCGCCGTGTCTTGGAGATCGCAGGACGCTTCCTCCAGGAAGCTGCTCTTGCAGTTTTGCACACACACGCAGCCACCAGAGCCGAGGCAAAACCGGCTGTCGGCGTCGAACTCGATGCTGATGCCGTAGTTGTTCTCGGCGCAGGCGTTGCAGGCGGCGTCGTCGCCGCCACAGTACGTGACTTGGGACGACGGGAAGTGCCATTGTTGCGCCATCGACGCCGCGCCGCCGTCGTCACTGATGGGTTGCGACACATTCGTGACGATGGCATGTTGGTAGTTGAGTGCGTCCCCTTCGGGGTCGTCGAGGCTCGTGTCGGGCTCACAATAGCCACTGATACCGATACGGCAGCCCTATCGGTGGTGTGCGGAAATGGCCACGTGAGTGGCATATCTAGACAGTGGCCTGCACAGAGAGAGGAAGGCGGGCTGCGTACCGGCTTCTTCAGGCAGTCAGCGCAGTTGCGGTCCGAGTGGCACTTGGTCTCGGCGTCGTAGAGCGCATAGCGGCACTCGTTGTAGGACGGCAAGGCCGTGGAGTTGGCGACCATCGTTTTCAAGTCGCTCCTGGTGTGGGGGAGGAAGATTGGAGACTAAGCCATCGATGAAGAGCTCGTGGGGAGCGAAACCGTGAGGCGACAAAGCTCCGCTTTACGATATATTTAGCGTAAGAGCCGTGGATCAAACCGATTCTAGCCCGTAGTAGAAACCGGTCTGGGATGCTTCGACAAGGAAACGCTGAACGCTTCGTGTCTGTACGACCGGTAGTATCATGATAGTAATCGACCGAATGAGGCGATATTCGTCTAGTTTCATGGAAATCGCAACACCTATCTCAACGGTCGGTTGCTGCTTTTCCAACGGATCAGATGTGACTGACTGTCCGTTGAGCCAACGACGGCGCGCTCCGGAGACGAAACTCTATATTAGTGTCGTGCGGATGTACCTGACGGATGCCTCCGCCGACCAAACGTGCCTGCGTTTGACTGCGAGAAGATCTCGAGCTGACATGGATTTCCTTCACTCCAGCCGAGCCGTTCGGTGGTATCCAGCTCTTGCCTGGGGCGTCCCAGTTTCGATAGTTTCTGTGTCGTTGGGAGTATCGGCCTTGATCAGCACAGCCATGGGCACTTTGGGATGCCAACGCCGATACCAACAGTAGATGATCAACGCAAAGCACGCGACGGCACCGACGCAACCGATGACGACGACCACCGAGACCGCTCCAAGGTTCGACTGCTTGCCTACAACCACAGCCGTCGACGTCGTGGTTGGCGTGGACACGGGTGCGGGTGTCGTAAGAGTTGTGGTGGACGGGGGTACTGATGGCCACGACGGCGAGGGCGTCACGACACTAGTGAAATCGTCATCCGTATACAGGGTCGGTTCGGGAGAACGTGGACACACCGTCTCAAGCGCGTTCTTGTTGAACTCGCAGTTGTAGATACACACGCAACCGTTTGCGCCGACACAGTAGCGGCTATCGTTCTCGACACCCGCCGGTAGCCAGAAGCGTTCCTGGATGCACTGCCTACAGACGGCGTCGTCGGAAGGGCAGTACTTGGTCTCGACAGACGGGAATTCCCAGTCCTGCTTCTCACGGATCGCTGAGGCGTTCGGGCTGTCTTTGAGCCCTGGAAGTGTGAGGTTACGCAGTTTTGCGCGCGAGTAGTGCCACGGGTCGTCGGCCTTGACACCAAGCGGTTGACAAGCGCCGATCACGCCGACCATGCATCCCTGAGAACACCATACCAGTCGATCTAGATTCAAGGCCGGACAGTCAAAGGATGTATTCATGAAGACGTACAGGCTTTTCCAGACACGAGTCACACGGGCGCTGGCTGTCACAACCAGTAACTGGGTCGGTCACGTACATGCAGCTTATGGACGGCGCGGGGGATGCCATTTTCCCTCTCCTCGTTAATGATCCTGGCGAGTTTGGAAATGAGTCGAAGTCTCCAGTGGAGACTCTCCACGAGAGACCCGTATCGAATGCAGAGAGTGCTTCCATGGTTCATCTCGGTGTCTCATCCCCCTTTCTGAACGAGCTGACGGAAACGCCACGAAAACAGGGTGGACTGGATGGGGGTGGAAAAATTTATGATGTTGATAAGTCAGTACGACTCGGACGGCGGGTGCGAAAACCCAGTATTGTAGTGGAGAAGGAGCCGTCACGATGGCACTACGCAAAGCCTTGATATGGTCCAGTTTCCTCGCCGCGTTTCACTTGAGCGTTGTTGTCGTTGGAGATCTCGTCCGCAACTACGCGGCTCGACGTTCGACGTCGCGATCGGCGTCGTTGGCAAAACCAGCAGCAGCCGCCGCAGACCAAGACGAGGACCACAGCGAAGACTGCCATACCGATGTAGGTCTGCTTTGTCTTGTACTCCCACCACTCTGTGCTGTCCGGCTCCAACTCGCTGGTCTTTGTAGCCGCCGGTCTCGGCGTCGGTGCCGGTGCCTCAGTGAGTGGCGCGGGCCTGAGACTGGGGGGACTTGTCAGACACGGAGGGCCTTGGAGTGGCGAGACTTCGCACTGGTGGATACAGATACACCCGTTCGCACCGACGCAGAATCGACTATCGCTCGACGTGTACCAGAAGCCCTGCTCGGTGCACGTGGCACACACGGCGTCATCGCTCGGGCAGTACGTCGCCTCGAACGCCGGGAATTCCCACTGCTGCTGCTCGCTCAGTGCGAGCGAGTTGTTGGTGCGCGCCGCTGGCAGCGTCAAGTTCCGCGTGAACGCCTGGCGAAAGTCGTTTGCGCTGCTTGCTGTCGCGTTCGACACGCACGCGCCCGACGTGTTGATCATACAGCCCTATACATACCAATGTGAGATTGGGAACCGTGACGGGGATGTCGCTCTCCACACACCGCTGTTTGGAGGCACGACCGGCACGGTCGCCGCATGGGGCATTCGGTCGCCGAGTTGGTCGAAAGGAACATACACGCGTCGCCGAGAAGTAATAGGTCCATGGTAATGGCTCGAGTGGGAGGCAGCAGGAGGATTCGGAAGTGAGGTACTGTAGCACAGGCCACCTCGTCCCGATGGCTGGCGCCCGCGATGAGATGGGTGTCGCCCGTTGCACATAAACAAAACGAAATCGGCTCATGAAACGAGCTCACTGAAAGTCGCCTTTTCAGGCTATCGCATCACCGCTGCTTCTCCCAGCGTGTCACTCTGGGGTACACGTACACGCATCTCAATGCGCCGGCGTTGGCGTCGGTGGGGGCGTCGCCATCGCGACGTGCCATGAATAGTCGAGTCGGAGTCGGAACTAAACGCGATTTGGTCGACCACGCTCCGCCAATCCCGACGCCCATGCCATGGATGGGCCTTCGAACGTTCAGAAAATGGAGGATGCGCCACGAGAACAAGGTGATTTGGATGCGGATACAACCCAGTCCACCTTGCATTTCCATTACCAGCTCCGCACGTTTCCTCGTTCTACCACTACTCACTGCGTAGCTGACGGCGACGGCTTCGACGTCGCGTCTGGAGAGAGTGTTCGGATCGGTGGACGTGGATCCGTCCGTCCCCCAAATACACAGCAAATTGGACAATCATGAGATGGATACACTCGACGAACAAAAAACGAACCTCAGTTCGTTATACCAGTAGATGACATTCCATTTCGGTTCCTATCAGGGCGCCCACACAGGAATCTAGAACCGTTCCAAAGTGTGGCACGTTTGATCTGGTTCGTGTGTTCGGCGTCGAAAGAACGGTTATTAGGGCTCGGGTTCATCTCCCGCCGGCTGACAGCCGGTCAGCTGGAACACCCATTGCGAACGGCGCGGCCTGGTCTGGCTCGACAGACCCCGCGGTCGTCTGACTTGGAGTTTGTAAGTAGCTGAATGGTCAGCGCCCCCCAGCAGCTCCTGCCTCCCCCCTCCCCTCCCTCCCCCCCGGGTCGTGGTGCTCTTGGATGTCTCCTCTACAGATCACTCTAGGCCAGCACATTCTGTAGAGAACCAAGATCCCGTAGACCATGGCGATGTCGGCGCGTCGCGTGCGGATGCGGCTCGGCACAACTGCGCTTTCTCTCTTGCTGGCGCTGACCATGGACGCCACGGGCAACGCCACGACGCTCGCGTTCAGCGAGGCGTCGGTCGCCGGGGAGGCCGTCGGCGACACGCTCGGCAAGGCCCACGCCGAGGGCCAACAGGACAGCGGCCCGCCGCCACGCGACGACGAACACGGCGGCTCCAACAAGTGGCCCTACGCCGACGTCAACGCGTCGTCGTCGTCCTGGCGCGGCAGCAACGACTCGAGCTGCGAGGACGACGAGATCGTGCCGGCCACGTGCGGCTATTACTCGCGCGCGGCCCACGGCTGCTCGCGCCCGCGCACGTGCCGCGACTGCCTCGAGCTCGACGACTGCATGGTCAACCAGTTTGGCGCGTGTATCAACATGACCAAGTACGGGTACGACCCGGCGCTCGATTACCACAAGGCCTTCGAGTTCAACCTGACCGGCTCGGGCGCGACGGCCGCCAACACGACGCTTCGGTACCATTTCCCAAGCAAGAACGCCACGTACTGCGCGGCCGACGACGCGACCTGCGTCGAGTGCAAGCGCACCGTGTTTGCCGGCGACGTGAGCGACAGCCGCTTCTGCGTGGGCGCCAACAACTGCATCTGTATCGCGTCGTGCGAGGCCACGGGCTGGGAGCAGCTCGCCGGCGGACTCCGGTGTGGTCCGCCACCTCGTCCCAAGGCGTTTGCCGCGCAAGGCCCGCCCAATCTCAAGCCCGACGACGACAAAACCAGCAGCGGCGTCAACTGGCGCGACGTGTGGACCATGGGTGGCATCCCCGCACTCGTCGTGGTCGTCGGCATCCTCGTGGTACGCAGTCATCGTCTCGAAACCAAGCGGCGAGACGAAGCCGCGCGACAGGAACAGCAAGGATCCGGCGGTGAAGGTTCCGGTCCCGAAGGAACCACGACCTCGGCACAGAGCTCATCCTCGAGTCGGCCCGGCCGACTGAACCTCGCCGGCTGGCAGGCCTCGCGACGCGAGCAAAAGCAGAAGAAAGAAGACCTCGCGCTGAATAGCGCGCGCGGGGAAAAGGACGTTTCGCCCAAGCACCATTTCGTGGACCTGCTCGACACGCGGCAGGGGGTGAACCCCCAGGTCACGGTCCTCGCGGCCCCCGTCATGGGCGCTGTCGTGGTCGAGGCCAGTGCGCCGCCCATGTCGCCGCAGCACGAGGACGACGGGATGGAACCGCCGTCAGCGCCGTCGTTCGACAGCGAGTTTGAGTACGACCAGGAGGTGCTCGACTCGATCGACCGGGTCTGATCGTCGCTCGTGTGTCTTCCTCGTCCTATTTACTGCCTCGCGGGGGCAGCCTGTCACGTCGTGTCGTTTTGTCCGCTGTCTTCGTACGTAGCCGCGGATCCCCACCCCCTACCGTATCCGTTCCTAGTGTCGTCCATATAACTGCTGAGACCAATACATGCCACATCACCATCATCCACATCACGGAAGAGGAGTCGCACGGTGGCCTTCCTCTTCGGATCCGCTCGGTCGGACCCACTTCTCCATGTGGCCCGACGTCTGGGACCATCCGCTGCCCGTTCTGACTACTCGCTGGGTGTTTGGGCGAGACAGACAGACGGCCGCTGATCTTTCTTTGCGTTTGTGTGGGTGGGTGCCCCCAGCGTAGCGTCGTGTACTGATTGAGAGAGCGAGCGAGAGAGGCGTCACGCTTCCCCATCATCAGGAGGAGCTTCTCCCAAACGGATTGATTCCTTCATCCCCTGGACAGAACTGGACAGGACCCTGCGATTCTTCCTCGACCTCCATGGGCGTCAAACGCGAGCGCCCCGCATCGTGGCCCTGGAGCTCGTCCTCGGCGTCGGGCGACGGCGCCGCCGACGCCGGCGATGTCGAGACGCCCTACCCGCCGCTCTCGTCGATCGAGTTTGGCGGCGCGTGGGACACGTCGTCGTCGTCGACGTGGGCCGCCGACGCCGGCTCGGGCTCGGGCTCGCACGGCAGTGGCAGTGGCGCCGATAACGCGACGATCACGGCGCTCGACCTGCTCCCCAAGGAGATCCGTGCGATCGCCAATACGACGCGGCCCGACTCGGACATCCCCTGGACCTCGGACGACGAGACGTGTTACTACCACAAAATGGACGACGACCGGTGCTTCCACCCGCGCTCGTGCCGCGACTGCCTCGAGATGGCCGTACGTCGAACGACTGCGATTATTACGTAAAGGACGTGAGGAATTCTTAATGGTGGCGATGGAATGAATGAATTGTAGGGCTGCATGATCAACCAACTGGGCCAGTGCGTGGACCAGTCGATCGACCGGTACAACGGCTACATGGACTTTCGCGCGGCCATCACCAAGAACTTCAGCGGCCCGCACGCCACGAACGTCAACGCCTCGCGCACGCAGCAGTACCACTTCCCGGCCAAGTCGGTGTCGTACTGCCCCGCGGACGAGCCGACCTGCCGGTACTGCAAGCGCCACGACTTTCAGCACAAGATCGACTCGCGGTTCTGTATCGGTACAACCCGCGGCCGCAAGTGTGTCTGTATCTCGATCTGCGAGAGCCCCGTGCGGAACGAGACGCTCGTCCACCAAAACTGTACCAACCCGCTGAGCACGAGCACGCTCGCCAAGGAGATCGCGCACCCGCTCATGTCGACGCCGTCGCTGTTTACAGTCATCGTCGCGCCCATCGTGCTCGTGCTCGTGGCCTACCAGGTCGTCAAGCGCCACCGGCGGAGCCGCACGGGATCGGACGACACGATCGTCGGAGCGCCGCGGTCGGGCGATCCCGACGGCGACGGCGACGCCGCCGACTCGGTCTGGTCCTGGTCCACATCGACGACTGCACAGGACCTCCAGCCACCGCCCGAGCGTGTGATCCCGGCCGGACGACTGGACCTCGCCGGTTGGCAGGCGCAGCGCCGCGAGATGATCGCCAAGGAACAACTGCTTCTCGCCGGGCTCGAAAGCGCGGCGTCGCCCAACTCCGGGTGGATCGACTTTGATGACCTCGACGGCGACGATGAGACCCCACTGGATCGGCGAGGGTCTGGTGACGCCCGGACCATGGACGATGACGATGGTATACGCAGACAAAGCGCGGCAGCGTCTCCGCCGTTGGCCTCGACGACCGACACGAGCGTCGCGACGCGCGTGTATTGGACAGAATCGGATCTTGCAATGTTATAAGCAAGCTTTCGCAGTCCAACCAAAGCCTCCACGAGATGGAACGACCAGCTAATATAAGTCTTTGCGTGCCTTTAGCGGTGTCGACGCTTGGAGCGCTTCACCGAAGCGAGGACACTGCAATCATGTCAACGTCCATGTTGGTGTCGTCTATGTGTCACCCGTTTGGCACTCAAAAACCCTATTATCAGAAATCCCTCACGCTACAACCTATTTTATCTGTATAGGGTCGGCAGATACATACATTGATCCCAACAAACTATTTAGACCTTGCTTGGGCTCGTCTTATCAAAACTCTGTTTACGATGTATCCCATGGGATAATCCATCCCATGGGCTCCGATCGGGGATTTCCTCCGTCAATCGTCGTCGACTAATACATGGGGCGCCAGCCCGCGCTGCAGTACCCGCTCGAGCGCGTCAACGTCTCGGCGGCCGCGGTGCTCGCGGCCCAACGGCGCCATCGCCACAGTCGCGACCCACGTGTAGCACCCGTGGACATCGACAAGACCGTCTCAATCGTCGAGACCTGTCGGTTCTACGGCGTCGCTGACGCGCTCACGGCGTGCCGCGTGCCACGCTCGTGCCAGGACTGCCTCGCCATGTCGGTACGTTGCGTGCTGTGGCTATTCTGTCAGAGGTTGATCCAGGGAATTGACCTGCTGGAGCTCGTAGGGCTGTGCCGTCTCGTACGACGGCCGGTGCGAGAACGTGGCGGCGCCGTGGATGGAGCATGCTCCCAACAACGAGTATACCAAGGCGCTGACCCAAGCCAACCCACACGGCACGGCGTACAACCGAACGCTGACCAAGGATGACGAGCAGTACGTCTTCTTTGCCGGGAACGTGAAGTACTGCGACGCATCGGACGCGATCTGTAGCTCGTGCCGTGCCACGTTCCAGTCGCTGGCACGGTCAAGAAGCACCGTCGACACGGTCCGCACCCAGTTTTGTGTCGGCTCGGGAGGCTGTGTGTGTATTGGCGTGTGTGAGGTGCCCGAGCTCTTGGCGTCGCGTGTACGGGACACTGAATGTTATGGACACGAGTCGTCCCAAGCGGTCATTCCGACGCTCGACCCCCTTCCGCTGCCAAACTTTTCGTCTCGACGACGCGATCCTCGTTCGCCGGCGTTGCCAGTGAAACCTCGCCATGTCAACGCTAGCTGCGCGTTCTATGATGAGCTGGATATGAGGGGCTGTCGCACACCGCGAAGCTGCCGCGACTGTCTCGAGCGAGAGGTATGTCCACTTAGCGTCGTAAATGGGGACCTTCAAATGGGGAATCCGACATGTTTTTTCAATTTAGGGATGTGTGATCTCAGGCTACAAGTGCGTCGATGCGGCCATCTATTCTCCGGCTTATGACTTTCGAGAACCCCAGGGCAAGTCCAATCCGAACGCATTCTTCCCGTCGTCGAACACAACGTACTGCTCGGATGACGACACCACGTGTACGAGCTGCCGAGCGGAATTTGCGGCGAAACGGGCCAAAGCGAATACAGGCAGCGATCCGACAAGATACGAGTACAATGGGACTTTTTGCGTCGGCAATGGTGGTTGCGTGTGCATCGAGCTCTGTGAGAACCCTACGTTCTTCTTGGACAAGGCCAGGGATACCGAGTGCCTGCGCGCCGAGAAACACGAAATCAACAAAGGTTACTATGTCATGCTCGGCGTTCTGGCTCTTGTAGCAGTCATTTGCCACTGGGGTATGTTGGCGCGCGATCGTAATTCAAGCCGACGACGTGACCGACCAAACGCAGGACAGCCAACTGCAGCCCAGTTGTGGCGACACATGCTTGACCAAGCTCCTCAAGTGTTGCAACTCGATCTTTTTGGCTGGCGCCGGTACCATCAGGAGCTGCTGGATAAAGAACTCGAGCTGCTGGCTGGTGCGGAGGATGTGTCACCTGTAGCACGCCCCATGGGATTTGATAACACCGACCCGACGGCGCCGGAATTTGACGAAGACGAGTCGTCGGCTCCAATTGTGACAAACCCAGCGGTACTGGCGTCGGCTCCAGCGTATGGACTGACTCGACGATCACTCGGCAGTCGATCAGCACCCGAACCTACGGCTCCTGACTTCGACGACTAGAACGAATCGTAGGCTCATCAGTCAACTCTTTACACGGGACTTGGAATGAGTGCCAAGAAAGATCGTTCGGTTGTTATAGTCATGGGTTAGTTGCAAAACAACCCTTGTTGGCCTTAAATGCCTACAGCGCCGTCAACACTGGCGCCAATGGTGTGGGTTGGTTGCAGTTTGCAGAATCGAAATCCGAAGCTGTCGCCTCCGTTAACTAAAAATTCACAGGTCGATACACATCACGAGGCGAATTTGGCCGTGTTGGCCACCATGTTTTTGTAAAGCTCCCACGTGGACTCACGGGACATCCACTTGCGCGCGGTTACCGACAACATGAAGTTGAACAGACTCTCGAGCCGCTTGAGCTGGTGGGCTTCCGTCATCGCAAACCTCGTGAACACGACTCCCGGGTACCGCTTGGGGTCGGGAACTCTGCGGTGAAGTGATATTCCCAGTGGTTTCGTCTTTATCGCATCTACGGGAGACCAAGAGGCACCTTTGTCATCTCCGTATAGCCATGATGCTGGAGTGTTTGATGGTCAGCACGATGAGATCCGCGTGCCCTCGCCCCCTCAAGACACAATCTGGCCCCATTTATTGCTCAATACACTTCATTAGCAACAACAACGAGCGGGGGGTCGAGCACGACGCTCGAAACACCCCACGGAGATGAGTTGAACATGCACTTGGGGTTCGCTCATTCTGCAGCGGAGTCCATTCTGGCAATCATGTCCACGCCGCACCGACTCGATTCTTGCCGAGGAGGGACGGACCAGGGGGGGTTCGTACCCCTCTGATATTCTCCGAGATGGGGGGTTCGACCCCATTCGGTCGTGTCCACTGTTCTCACGCCTGCATTCGGGTCGACCGAATGTGTGTAGCGTTGTTTGTTCCGTCGAGGAGGGGATCCTGACGGCTCCTCGCTGATCGGCGCCACGGTCTGCCCACTGGAATGTGTGACATGATGCGATTCTGAATCATAATTTCCTGAAAGGATCCGGTTCCGTGCCAAGTGCACCCATCACGAGAGGGCCATTGGCCTCCGCGTTGATTGGTTGTTTGTGGGCGGAAGAGGAGATGAGCGGGCACTTCGACATTGAGACATTGAAGCTCTCCGGTGGACTCGATCTCCACGTGGGGTGGAGGTGCGTTTGACTCGCCACTCAAGGAAAGGGGAAAGGGCATTATTCTCTCACAACACCCAAGTTCCAACTAGGGCGTCCGCTAGGAGATGTCTCCAAGAAGTTGCTGTTTCTCGCAGAACATGATCCTCCATGACGTGGGAGGCACACCGATCGATCGATGATTGAAGAGCCACGTTGTTGGATCATTTCACGTTCTCCCATCATCCTGCAACGAGATCAAGACTCTACACATACTACACCGAATGGTACGATGGCGTCGCGGACTCGCGCCGGTTCGAGAAGCGGGAACGAACTCCGTCTGTGTCGTGTGCTGGCGACACGAGCATGTGGCTCGCTCTCGGTACACGTTTCGACTTGTGCGAGGCCACGCGAAGCGGCCACGATCGAGTGCCCCTCCAAGTGTGCGTGCAGTCCATCGAAACCAAAATCCAAGTCCTGTCGTCCAGTGCGGATGGAACTGGAGCTCTTTGCGTGGAAGAAAGACCACGGCGAGAAGCAGCGTGGGAATCCCGCGGCAAAACGAACCAAGAGTGGGCTCGCGCCGCTGTGTTGTGGGGACGTGGATACGATGGTGGTGTGCGAGAGGCAGCCGTCCGCACCAGATTTTGAACGACGTTGGGAAAGCTCGGCGCCCGACCTCGCAGTGGAGAACACGGAGGCAAGCGCCCCCGAATTCACACCGCGGTCCATGTGGGAGTGCCACTGCTTCTGTGTCGAACCCTCGGCACCGCCGTTTGAGGATGATACCGAGATGACCCTTGAGTTAGATCAGACATGGTAATGGGTACAGTCCTGGACATTTTGGAATGGAATGGAGCTGCACCCATTTCATCGGGATGAGGTGTCTTTTCCTTTCGCGCGGTCGCACGACTGCTGCTCGGGGTACGACAGACGCCGGAGAGGGTGTCGTACCCCCCGCGGCTTGATCTCCGTTGAATTTCGAGGTGAAGTCCGTTTTCTGACTCAGTCAAACGGATGCGCCTTCCTCGGTGCGACATGCCTTGAACCGTTCCCTCCACACTCGACATCGAACTTAGCACGCCTTTATCATCAATAGCCCGTGATATCAAATTCTAATGAAAGTCAAACTCCAATATTACTGTGCTTGAGAGCCTATTACCTCTATATCTGGATTCGAGAATGTATATTCGAGATCTCGTCCTCTCCGACGGTCTCATCTCCGGGACTGGACGTCGCTGATTGGTGCATTCTGGGTGTTGTCCAGTGGGGATGCGCTGCTCGAAGAGAATCCCTCTGTGGATACATTCCAGTGTGTCCCCTGGGTGCACCGTCGGGGGAAAGCTCCTGACGGGCTCCGCGCGCGCGTCCGAGCCCAATTCTCCGGTCACTTCTCAATCGCGCCGACACACCTCAAGGTACCACGCACCAGGGCTCCCGAGGCTGGATATCGAATGGACCCATGCATTCTCGCGCCGGCTCGATTGGCGCCGAGGTGCGCATCTGCAGCGTGTTTGCGTCGTCGCGCATCCTTCGGTCGCTCTCTTTCCGCCGCACACCACCGCATCCGACGAACCACAACGTCTCGGCTGGGTCGAGTACGACCCCGACCAAGTGTCCGACGACCCAGCAACGCCGCGCCTCCGTGCGCATGGAGCTCGAGCTCTTTGCGTGGCGGAAGCACCAGAGCGACACGCACGGGCGCGTTTGTGCCGGGCTCGCTCCGTTGGGCTCTGAGATTGACGAGGCCGACGTTTTCGTGTGCCAGAGAGAGCCGTCAGCGCCGGAGATGGACGGCACGTGGGCGTGCTGCTCAGCGCCAGATCAAGAGACCACGACCGATTGCCCCAGTGCACCAGCGCTCACGCCACGGTCCGCTTGGCAATGCCGCTGCTTTCGCGCCGAGCCGTCGGCACCAGCTATGGAGATCGACGACGTTGCGACTCAGTCCGATCCGGATAAGGGAAGTTGTGGTCTACAGCCCTTTATGGCTGCAAGGCTCCAAGATTGACAAGCGGACGGGTGGGGAAAAAAAGCACGGAGTGTATGATGTTTCATGAGTCGAGATCGTACATGTTGTTGACGTTTCAATATAGTTCGATGTATGGCATAGACGTCGACCGATCCAGATCTGTGCTCAGTTGTTTCTCAAACAGAGCCTTCGCACGAACCTACTGGGATGGCAATGCCACACTGGCACAGTGTTATACGGACACTTAGGCGCGACCCGCGAGCGTCTTGGCAGGAAGACCGGCTGTCGGCGTGAGCACCATGTTGTACTTGAAGACAGGGCTCGCTGGGGCTACATTCCGGACCACACCAACGTGAGAGGCTACCCCTCGGCACCGTAGCACTACTAGAGTCGGCATTATGAACAGGTAACTCAACTCACCTGGCTTCTGGCGGAAGCGACGACGAATGGCCGCTACACTCAGCCCAACCAAGACCACACACGCGAGAATAGTGGTGACGACAACCGCGAGCGACGTGTGTGACGCACGCGACTTTGGCGCGTCCGCGACGATAGTCGGCGCCGGCGTGGAGACGGCCGCTCTCGCATCGGCCTCCCAGGTCGCCGACTCGCACGCCGCAAGACAGATACAGTTGCCCTCGATGCCTTCACAAATGATTCGCGTGGGGTCGGCCTTGAGGCACGCCGTGCACACCGGGTCTCTGGCCGGGCAGTACGTGACGTTCGGTGCCACGTAGCTGTAGTTGTAGTTATCCGTCGAGAGGCAGAGCCCTTGCGCGCTGACAAAGCACGGCTACATGACCGCTCGGTTAGAGATCCCACCAATGGCCAGCACAAGGAAAAGAAGAGCGTACCGCGTCCGCGCGAACGTCATTGAGACACGTGCGGCACGAACGCAGTGGCGTGGTGGTCTCGGCCGGCACCGACTTGAAGAAGCAACGCTGGTCGGCTTCCGAGAGCACCAACGGCGTGGCGCCCGCTAGAGTCGCCATCACACTGGCCACAAGGAAGAACGCGAGGTAGCGAGCGGGACCCATGCTGTTGCAAGTCTTCTCTTGGACGGCCTGCTCCACCTGTGGTGGGTAATGCGAGATGGAGAATGGGCAAATACGAAGAAGCAACTAGTGGTGGCGAGGAAGGTGGTGAGTCTGTCGAGGCGACTCCTGAGAGAATAACGGCCAGCGCAGCTCAAAACACCAACTGCCGTCGGTCTGTAAAGGCACTCACTGGAGGTTGCTTCGGAGCCCAATCCACGTTGTTCTTGGTGCCCCTCGATTCTCAACACGGCGGTTGAGAAGGATCGTGTAGGTACAAGACACTCGCAAGCTCAGATCTGTCCGCACGGTACCATACAGTACGGGTGGTTCCATTTTACCAACGGCCAGCCAGCACTCACACAGCAATCGCAGAGAGGTCTGGCCTTCTCCAGTCGCTAGATAACGGCTGACATACAGTATACGGGAACGTTTGGTCGTTCCCCGCCTACTCGCGACGGATCCACATTCACCCGCCACACAAAAGCTTTGGCGAGCCAAACGCTCGTGAGTGTGAATATTGCCTCTAGCTCTTTGTGTGTGGCAACAACGGCAACGCTGCTTCCGTCTCATCAATGGGGAGATCAACGGCAGGGCAGCTGCCATTTTGGTCCGTGCTGAGCGCTTCTGAAGATCCACCGTGGGATGCTGAAGTAGTTGGGTGAGGATTGTGAACGGGCTCTCGGCAGTTCCGTTGATACCTAGGGGCGTCCAAAGTGTGGGTGTATAAAAATGATTCGGAATGTGAGATCTCCTTATATTGGGTCATTCCTGCTCCCTTTCCCTACTGTATACTATTGCAAAATAAAAAAGGGTACACGTTGTCACAGTATATTAGGCTATTTTAGCGAACCTTTTCGTTGGCCGCCGGTTTCAGATGGATACAATTCTCTGAAGGGGGAAGAGCACGAAGAAAACGGCGCGCCGTGCGTATTGTTCTCTCCTCCGTTCCTCCACATTCTCCGTTTTCTCGTCCCCAGCGTCCATCGATCGTCTCGCCGACCATGGGTCCGATGCGCCGCCTCCCGAGCCTCGTGCTGAGCCTGTTCACGGTCGTGTCGAGCGTAGCGGTCGCTCGGGTCACACTGTCGGACGCCGACCAGCGCTGCTTCTTCTTGACGGTGCCGGCCGAGACGACGACGCCGCTGCGCTCGTGCCGCACGTGTCTCAACGAGAACCTCTCGGCCGCGGTACGCCTATCAACGGCTCGATTTGGAAAGTGAGGAGCTGCTCACCAATGTCTGGGTGACCATGTAGCCATGCTTTCTGAACGCGCAAGGGTTGTGCCTCTCGATGGACAGCTACAACGTGTCAGGTTCAGGTGATGGTTTTGTAGCGGCCTACACGACGTACTGTGAAAGTACCGACGAGATCTGCGCGGCCTGCCTGGAGGCCGACCCCACGAGCACCACCTGCACGGGCCGTGAGGGGACGTGCGTGTGCCTCGCGGTGTGTGAGTCGGCGACCTGGGAGGCCGATGCGAAGGCAGCGGTGGCTGTGGCCTCGTCTGGTGTATCGTCGCCCAGCACTCATACCGACGAGTCGTCGCACACGCCGCTCGCAGTCACATTGTTGGGCGTGATCGCCTGCGTGGTCGTCGCGGGACTCATTGCCGCGACCATTCGTCGTCGCCTCCGCAAGAAACCAGGTGCGTGGAAACTCTCGATCGTGCTCGTTGTCAGGGCCATCGTGCTGAGCGTGGTGGACGGTTCTTTTTTTGCCTCTCGTGGTGATGGTTAGCTCCAACCGACTTCACCTACAAGATGATGCGCACTCCAACGGCCGATCTCCAGCCAAAGACGCTCTCCGGACGAGTCTAGTTGTGTTTATACGGTCATGCATGAGGATACGTTCCGTGCTTTCGTCAATCCATTTCACAACCCGCCATTCTCTGTCGGTGCCTACCAAATCACTCAATGTTTTTATTTGTGTCCTTTCAGCTTGGTCAGATACTGAACGTTGGCACGGCTCGGTTCGAGATTTGGTCGTGCCAGGAGTCAAGGAGGGACACCCACATTACGTCATGGAGATGAGCAGCGCTGTCAGTCAGAACTTTGGATGGAAAATTTTCAGTTTCCACCCAGTTCTTTTGGCTCGAGAGGTGGTGAGCTCCTCCTCCTCCCCACCGCAACCACGCCAGTCGTCGACAAGAAGCCCATAATTGGTTTGTCCCCAAAGCCCACAATGAACACCAGCAGCGGTAGCGCTGCCACCACGCGGACGCCGGTCTCGACGATGTGTGCGTACGAGTCGTGGAACACGACCACGGGCTGCTGGAACTACCGTCCGTGTGCGCAGTGTCTCCAGACCAAGGCAAGACCTATAATACCATGTCGATGGCCCAAAGTCCAGCCTCCCTGGGTGGCTGATTCACTTGTGTCTTGTATGCCCAAACAGGGGTGCATGATCGGCCGCTTTGGATTCTGCACAGAGATCGAGGAGGCGACGGCCCAGCACAGCTACAAGCGCGCGTTCACGCTCAACCTCACGCTGCCGGCCGCGAAGGACTCGATGAACGAATCCATGCGACGCGTGGACCAGGAGTGGGAGTTCCCCGCATTCGATGTGACTTACTGCGCGCACGATGACGAAGTCTGTCGTACGTGTGTCCAAGAGGAGTTTTGGTACCGCGGGTTCAGGGACGACAGTCGCTTTTGCGTGGGCGCGAATGGCTGCGTGTGCATCCTGAACTGCGAGTTCACGAGTTCGTGGAACCCGGCCTGCGGGCCTGCGTATATTGTGGACGACACGGTGCCGACCAATGTAGTGAACAGTACGCCCGCACCGACATCGACGCCGGACACGACAACAACACCGATCACGAACGACGAGTGTCGATACGTATCCGGGCATTGGACGCCGGAATGTCCGAGGTTCCGCTCGTGCCGCGACTGCCTGGACAAACCGGTAGGTCTAGCTGTGCTTGGTCGACGAACGCTATCACACGTACTGAGCACGCTGTTTTGGAAAGGGTTGCCAAATCTCTACCGACGGGTACTGTGAGTCCGTCAGCTCCGCGACTACAAGCACCACATTTGACTACCGCAACGCCCTCAACCAGAGCCTCGCGCTCCCTGCTGCGTTGCAGGTAAACGCCACTGGCCTTTCGACACTACAGAGTTGGCAGTTCCCAGCGGCTCAAGTCGTCTACTGTCCAGCGAACGACTCGACCTGCATTGACTGCGCCAAGCACCGGTTTTGGCTAAGTCCAGGCATGCGGGACGACAGTCGTTTTTGCGTGGGCGCCAACGGATGCGTCTGCGTGGCCAACTGTGAACTATCTCGCACTTCCTGCGGGGGTTCTGCCGTGAAAACATTCACGTGGACAACTTCCGCCTGCATTGCCTCGGCCATTCTCGCTGGCTGCGTCGTTTTGTATTGTTTCCATTCGTGTCACAAGCGCCGACGCGGACGACGGAGTCCGTCAGTTCCGATCGCACGCGTCGTCGGGGTGCCGGATGCCACTGCAGGGACGGACGGAGAGCCATCGGTGTACGTGCTGGTGGAGCCAAACCCAAGCCCACGAGGTGAGGGACGGGATTTATGAGTAACGAACGTTATCGTGTTCAGCAGCCCTGGACAATGGGGGATTGTCCGCTATACGTCGAAGTACCACGCTAATCTTGATGCTCTCTTCATCAATATTATTGTGTGGGTGCTCCTCAGTACATGTACTCATCGAATCGATGCAGCGGAGCCGTGCGACACAAGAAAGCAATCCGTCGTGTTCATCAGTGCCTGCTATGCCATAGACTTGAGATACAGTATAATGACATATTGCATTTCGGTCATTCGTTGAGATTTTGCTGCTACACGCAGCAATATATTTCGTTCTCACACGCGACACTCGTAGAGAGGCGGTGGTCCGTCTGTCTTCTTGGCGGCGCAATATCTGCGCAATTCGCTCGCATGGCCGCGACGTCACGACGCGCTTTTCGTGGGGGTCTGGCTCACCGTTGACGAGGTCCGAGACGTTTTCACACTCTCCATTGCGAGTCAACCGTATCACACGCGCCTCAGCGACAAGACCGTGGAACGGACGCCACGCAACACGATGCTCGCTGTCGTGGCTACTGCATTGTGGCTGACGCCACACGCCCGTGCCGATCTGTCCGTGGATCAGCGCGTACCATCGCTGGTCACGCGTTCTATAGCTCGCGAAGCAAAGATCTCCATCCAAATAGACGTGGACGTGCTCGACGCGGATCACAGCACGGAGATGATACCATCGGTCGAACGCGAGCGTCGCCACAGCCATTTTGGAGCCAGCGAAAGACACGTGGAGGCCGCCGTTCAAATCGACAACCACGGGCGAAATGGATTCAACGCCTTTCAGTGGAGTCGAGTCCAAACACGCGATGCTCTGAAACCCAAGGAGAACTCCGCCGTGGCACGTTGCGGCACCAGATCTGACCGGAGACACGCTGAACGTCAGTTCGATGCTGAAATCTGGTTCGTGAGAGAACAGCATGTACGGCAACACGACACAGTCTCCACAGTGTGGCCACCGCATCACCCAGCCGTCGTCGCTGGGTCCGCGGAGCAGTAACGACCGCTTTCGTAGGTAGGCGGCTTTGTCTGGACAGCACCACACGGGTAGTTGAGAGACCCCGCTAGGTGGCGACTCGTCTCGCTCGGTGGGTATGGTACGGTCGTTCCAGACCTCGGGGACGTTCAGAGCGGCATGCAATGCGGGACTCACGTGCGAGTACTGGATCACATCGACACCGAGCAGGAATGACGCGATCCGCTAAACGATCTCAGGTGGCCATTCGTCGAACCGGCCGTGTGTGGGCTGTTTCAACCACGTCCAGCACATGGGGGTTGGCTCAAGGTGTCGCGGCGGGGAAACTGTGGTTGTCGGGATTCTAAGCAAAGCGCAAATAACGCGACTTCTCACCCGACGTCAATGAGTTGATTTCATAGGCTCAGGGAAGGGTGCTGAACCTGTCACTGGCAGCAGTGAGCTGGCCGCGTGTCATTGGCTGACAAAGAATGGAACGGGTGATTCGTGAAGCTGTGAGCTGGCCGCATCCAGAATTGAATGGGTGATTCGAGTTTTAGTTATAATTTTGAATTACACGAATGCTTTTCACGAGACACAGCCTTTTCCTCCGAAGGCCTTGAGACAGCTCGTCTCTGGCGACACGACGAGTGCGTTGAAAGTCACAGCGACCACGAGGCTCACGACGAGCAGCGCCATTGTCCACAGTGCGTACCGCGGGTCTGACTTGCCGAACTGGTGGAGCCACTGGAGGTGCCGCTTTTGGTGCGGCAAAAAGCCGACGCCAGCACACGCGAGCAGCTTGACGCTGTAGCACACTAACAGTGCTAACAGCACACGCCGCTCCAGCGACGAAGGAAGCTTAATGGCTGTCGGGTCGCGCGCGACTTCGATCTCCTCGGAGAGCGAGAGCTGGACGTTGAGCCCCTTGGCCGAGATGGTCTGCGTGTCGAAGACAAAGCTCAGTGCATTGGATAGGGTCGTCGCGAGCAGCCGCATGATCGTCGCGACTGACATGACAGCGCCGACAGTCGCACCCTCGGCGCCACGCGGCGCGATCTCGACAGCCATTGCGACTTGGAGCGCCACGATCAGTCCTCGCACAAACGACTTGGTCGAATTCACGAGCATGTAGATGCCGACGTCGCGCACGACGTTGAAGAGCACAAACTGGAAGTATAGCAGCTGCGGCAGCCACACGGCGCCCACAAAGCCCAGGATCGCGACCCATTTCCAGTCCGAGTTGATCAAAAACATGCGCCACACCAGCACGGCACCGAATGTCAGGAGCTCGGCGATGATCTTGCCCGTGGCCGCGACCGGAAGCGTGATGCCGCACACTTCGTCGAGCACGAGGTGGGCGTACCGCACGGCAAACTCGGTGAAGAACACATACACGACGAGAAACCGCACGATGCCCCACGACGACTCGCGTTGGAGCGTCACCCACAGTAGCTTGGTGTGCTCCTTGGTCTTGCCAAGTACGCCCATCGGCGCACCGCTCTCGGTCTCGCGTACCGATCCGGTGCGCATAAGCTCGATGTCCTCCTCGAAGAAGAGCACAGTCGCAACGAGCGGTAGGATCGACGTAAACGACAAAAAGACCGTGATCTGTTGCAGTGTGTACAGCGGCTGGACGCCGAGCGTTGTCGTGTTGAACGCCACGTAGGTTGTCAACGTTTGGCCCATCGTCTCGAAGAAAAACTGGACCATCAGCAAAGTGCCCACGACCTCACCGCGCTCCTGTAGCCGCTCGCGCTTACTCATCGCGACGAAGTACACCTCGGCCATGACGACCGTGAGGATGCCGCCAAAGCAGGCCACGCCCAGCAGGAACACAGCGCCGCTCACGAATGCCTCGGATCGACCCGCCTCCTGCGAGTTGGCGAACGTCACGGCTGCGAGGCTGAAGAGCGAGAGCAGCACTAGTACCCAGCCGGCGACAACGTACGATTTGCGGTGCGTACCAAACATCGCGAAGCAGTCGGAGACAAATCCGATAAAAAACATGCTGGACCACGGCAGCATGACCAGCACTTCGGCGGCGTCGGCCTGGTACGCGGCCATCTGAAGTTCGCTTCGCATGATCGGCAGCACGCCACGCTTGAGGCACGACGTCAGTAGACTCGCAAACATAACCGAGATGAGCAGCCCGAGGTGTCGGCGACGGAACACACCAAAGGGCTTCAACGCTGGATCGCTAAGCGGGCCGTCGTCAATGTCGTCAGCGCTCCCGTCCACGCCAGCCAACGGTGGCAGCGGCGCCGGCATCACTGTGACGGTGTTGGTCACTTCAAGTTCCTCGACAAGCTCGCGGAGATACTTTTGCATCGACACGTCGGTCTTGTAGGTCTCCGAGAGAACAAGGCTCGACTCGCGTAGGTCCTGGAAGTTCTGTCGCCGAACAGACTCGGTCGTCGCTGGGATCCGCGTCTGGAGCGTCGGCAGCACGGGCGCGCGCTGCGATGGCGGCGCGTTCGCGCGCAGCGTTGCTATGTTGACGTACCGCGAGACCGCAGTCGTGCTCGAGGGAGCGGCATCGCTCGCGGTCTGCTGGTCGCCATGGACAGCGTCCATTTGCTGTGGCTCGTTGGTGTCTAGAAGCGAAATGGGCGGACCTACCGAACTATCCTAACTGCAGTACCTCATGAGTGCCGCCACCGCGCCGCTTCTTCGACACGGCATCTGGTCGTGCGTGACGTGGACGAGATTCCCGGGAGGCAGAATCCAGCAACACCCGAAGCCCGCCAACCAGCCCGGGGTATCGCGAAGGGACGGTCCGCTCGACATGCATCACTTTGTGTTTCATGTCGGACCACGGCCACGCGGTATGCGGGCTCAACGAAAACGACGGGTTTCATGGCGCCGACTGGCTCTGGCGCGCGTGAATTTGTGGGCGGCGAGGACTGCGAGGCGTCGACCAACAGGGACACTCTTGACCGGTCCAGCGTGTGGGTGAGTTTTCGAGGACTTCCGGTTTGCTTCGCACACTCCAGCTGGCACCGAGCGGGCGTCGTCGGTCCACACCTACAGAAGCGGCTGGCCCTTCTTTACCAGAGACCGTGAGCACAAACACAAATCGTGTGAGGGGATCAGATGGCACTCCATTGAGGGACAATCTGTTAGAGACATGGCTACATCTCTTTGCGAATGGGTACACCAGCCGGTATTTATCCAAAGCCAAACAAGTTGGTGAACGGTTGGGCACCGATCTCCTCCACCACGAGGGCTGGTCTCGTAGGACACGTGTATTGGGGAACTTAGCGTGTTGTCCAGACCCATGGCTCCGAGCGAGTTCCGTAGTTGCCCGGGCCCTGATGGATGACCAGGTCGGCGCCACCGTTGACGTTGCGGATGTCCTCGACGGCCCACCGATTCACCGGTGACTCCAGTGGTCATCGAGACGGTAGGGTTTTGTCTCGGAACTCGTGTGTCAGAAGTTGGATCGTGAGGATGTTATGTTGGGCCAGTAGCGCTACACAAGCCGTCTTATTGCTCTACAGCGTAGTTTTGGTGCCCCGTTTGTTGTATCCCCCCTGGTTGTCACAGCGCGATCACTCTACCACGTCAACCGAGGAGACATAGTTTTAGGGTCAAGCGACCATGGACTGATGAAGGCTCGATACGCACAAACTCAATTCTGCATTCCAGGGAAATTATCCGTCGGCGACAGGATGAATCTTCCCCTGAGATTACGTGTATGCTTTCGTGCTTGTCGGGATGGACTTGAGCGTCAACTGGCTTTGGAAGTTCCATGGAACCCACTTCATCCAAAGACCGTGGGACTCCCACCCGTGGAGGCCAGTGCAAAGCGATCTGACGCAGTTCTGGGTTCATTGCCTTTTCAACTTGGACAAGAAAGCTATCGAATCCCGTATCCATCACACAGACAAAAAGTTGTCGCACGGTACATGGTGTGCTCTTTCCTGAGGTTTCAGTTTTCGATTCTGTTTGTTGGAAGCGCGTGTGCGAGTGTTCCAATACAAGTGATATCGCTACCGGTACTCCAAACAGCACATCGACAAACACCAGAGCGACTTCACTCATCGACTAGGGGTATCACTACATTTGTAGCAGCACGGGCCACGACTTGAGTGTCCTCCCGTGGTGTCTGCGATGAGTGACCCCAACGGGGACCTTGGCAAGGCTCTCCTGTGGCTTCTTGTGTTGGTCGTGGGCTTGTTGTTTGCTCTTGTCCCTGTCATATGTTGCTGCAAGAAGTGCCTTCGAGAGGTTGATCGTGAGGTCCGAGAGCGCAACAACAATCCACGAATGGCTCATCCAGAGGGTACTCCCACCACCACGGTAGCGAGCGAAGTTGGCGGAGCGACGTATGTGATCGTGAGCGACGTACACTCTCCGCGCATTGGTAGTTAGCGACAACCAAATGGAGTCAGTACTATCGGATTTGCTTGCGGTTCATCCTTCATGGACGGTTTATACGATTGTCGTGGAGGCAGTATTCTCCGTTTTACCTGCCAATACCGGATCCTTGGGGACGTGGCCTGAGACCTGAGACGCGCTCCGACGTTGGCTAAGGGCGTAGAAGCACACGTTACGGTGGAACGGAGGACTAGATGCTTGATGAAGGCTGCTACTGCTTGCCGGGCCATGTGAATCACACAACAAAAACAAAACGTCCAGGGATTAGATGAATCCATTTTGAGACATGGCTACATTTCTTCGAACGCAGCTAGATGGGTACACAGGCTGGCACTGTGTAGGATCACGAATTCTGTCGAAGCATCCACCGGACAAACACCACAAGAGCTAGTCGCTCGCTCCACGGTGGACGCGTGGACTTAAAAGGTCGAGATCGTGATGGTGTCGCCCGAGCAGTTGTCTTCGGCGAGCAGGTTGTCCGGGCACGCACGGCGACCAGTCGGCGTGTTGTCCGATCCCTTGGTCCAGCACGTGAGCACCTGCTTGAGGTAGCTGCCCGAGCACTGGAGGATGACCTGGTCGGCGCCGCCGTAGGCGTTACGGACGTCGTCAGCCGACACCGACTCGCCGTAGTTGTTGGCGATGATGGACGGCGTCGGATCGTTCTCCAACATGCTGACGGCCGTCTGGAAGTACGTGGCCTGGTCGAGGCCCGAACAGGTGCCGTGGGTGGCCCACTCGTGGCTCCAGAAGCTTGTGTACGAGGAGCTGGATGGCGAGGACTTGACGTTGGGCCAGTACTTCTGGAGCGTTGCGAGCGACACACCTGATGTGGCCTTGCGAAGGCTGAAGGCCTCGCTCGAGCAGTCCGACGGGAACGTTCCCGACGTGACGTCCGGCCAGAGGCCGTGGATCGTGAGGCTAGTGGTCCAGAAGTCATCGGGCGACGAGCAGCCCGGGTACGACTGGTGGTAGCAGAACTGAGGCTGCCAACTCTGCGCGAACGTGTAGAGCTGCCAGTCCGACGAGAACTCAGCCGTCATGTTGGCTTGGGGGCTCCCGGCAATGGTTGCGATTGTGGCAGCTGTGGCGGCGACGACGGCAGCGATCTTCATTGTGTTGGCGGTGGTTTGGGCTTGTTGCGAACTCGGCAAGTTGGAGAATGAGCAGTCCTAGCCTGCCCCGCACCACTACCATCCACCAGACCAAAGAGACGTGTTGGGTCGAGGGCCCTGTGTGGGGCCTCTAAACCCTCGGCCGCTGAGGGTCCAATGACCCCAGTACTTCTTGCAAATCCGTTGTGGCTGGTCTCAGGAGAGCCTACCCAGGGTTGAAGCACGTGAGAACGGACACCCAAGGTTTGTGACACGAAACTGAACACAGTGACCGGTGTGGATGCCATCACGTCAAAGATTCTCCTGCGCAGGTGGCCCCACACCACTCGCCAAGATTCACTTCGGAACAAGAGACAGCAACAGCAAAATCACCCATCTTGTAGTTCGTGGACCACTCTAACAGCGCCATGTAAACATGATTGTGTACCCCCAACGCGGCAACGCCGTCGAATCTTTCGCGTCGCAGAACAGGCATTCTGGTTCACTGCTACAGCCTATCGTAGTACGGTGGTACAGTATCGATTGACGAGCGTCGGTGTGCCCCCTGTTCGGTCTGAGAACCGAGTGTCCCAGGTGTGTGAGAACAGCCCCATTCAGTCGATCGCGAAACGTCGAAGACCCAAAGACAGGACCCATCGGCACACGTCTAATGATCGATCGGTTGGATAGCGGCTACCTCATAGTGCCACCGTGACACTGGAAATGCCTCCCCACCAGGTGCTATCACCTCTTTCAATCCGATATCGTCAACACCAGCACGTTTCGGGAAGAGAACGAACCTAAATGCAGTCAAACGAACAGTCCTTCCACTCACACTCAAACTTAGAACGAAATTTCCATTAACGGAGACTTAGTCGTAGTTACTCAACCAACTCACAGATCAAAATAGTGCGATGCAGCCTCAATGAGGGGAGGGAGCGCGTTGTTGGTTCTCCCGACTCGGCTTAGAACGCCGAGATCGTGATCGTGCCGGAGCAGTTGTCGTCGGCGAGCAAGTTCGACGGGCACGCGCGGCGACCGGTCGGCGCATTGCCCGAGCCCTTGGTCCAGCACGTGAGGATCTGCGTGAGGTACTTGCCCGAGCACTGGAGGATGACCTGGCTCGAACCGCCGTAGGCGCTGCGGAGATCCGTGGCGGCCACGGCCTTACCGTAGTTGGCACCGACGAACGACGGCGTCGGGTCGCTGATAAGCATGTTGACGGCCGTCTTGAAGTACGTGGCCTGGTCGAGACCACTGCACGTGCCGTGGGTGAGCCACTCGTGGCTCCAGAAGCTCGAGTAGGACGAGCTGCCGACAGCGACCTTGACGTTGGGCCAGTACTTCTGGAGCGTCGCGAGCGGCACGGCGGCCGTGATCTTGGCCAGGTCCAGGGCCTCCGTCGAGCAGTCCGACGGGTACGTGCCCGAGGTCACGTCCGGCCAGAGACCGTGGATCGTGAAGCTGGTCTTCCAGAATGAGTTGGGCGACGAGCAGCCCGGGTATGACTGGCCGTAGCAGAACTCGGGTTGCCAGCTCTGAGCGAACGTGTAGAGCTGCCACGACGTCGAGGCCTCGGTGGTCATGTTGCTCTGGGCAACGGTCTCCATGGCGTTGGAAGGGGCGGCGGCGCCGGCGAGCGCGGCGGCAACAACAAGAGTCTTGGCGAGCATCGTGCGGGTGTGTTTGGGGCTTGTCTGGGGGACGTGGGGGCTTGACCGAAGATGTCGGAATGAGTGGAAGGCCGGTGCCGTTCTTAGCCACGGTAGGGGATGTAGCCCTCTTCACAGGAAAGACTGTGTGATGGCAGGACGAAGTGAGGCGTGACTGAATGCGAGTTGAGAGGAGCAAGATTCATCCAGATCGACCACAACACTCTCAATGCACTCGAGAGCGTACTGTACGTACCGCGTGGTGCGTTCTTTCCATGCTCTTCTTAGACGTCACGAGAGAGGACGAGCCGGTCACGCCGCTGAGAATGCACCGATCGCTGAGTAGGTACTATCCACTCGCATCGAGTCCTGTTCGAGTTTGGGTCCAGCCAAACTGAATCCATCGGCCGATCCCCCTTGAGCATGGCCATCAACAATGTGCCGTGGTCTCCTCACCGTGCATAAACGAGGCTCTAGTGTTGAGTTTTCCCGTGTCCACCGTGGTGCCACAGCACGAGAGGCACCACCACCACCAGTGGTGGCGGCACCACGCGCACCGCGTCGATGGCGGTGCTAACCACTCCACGAGACTGGATTGTGCCGCCGTGGGAGCCGCCGGGACATACACGCCCCGAATTACAGCTCATAGTACATCATTGAACAGTGGATACTGTTTGGGCATTGGGCGCAAGTGGAACCCGGGTGCTTTACTGTCACACTGAGGGAAGACGCTGACCGTGGAGGCTCGCGGGGTCTTTAGTCTGCGGGTTCCGTGGAGGGTCTGCTCAGCAAACACTGCCACGCTGCTCTATGCTGCCCGCTGAATGCGAAGGTGAATGCAAGCAAGGCGATTGCTTGAAGACGAAGAACCTCTTTGCATGGCTTGGCGTCGTCGTTTTGGATTCTTTTCGCGATCTAGAAGACGCGGCGCGTGGGTTTGATGGTTGCGGTAACCCAAGCGCTAGATTCGCGCGTGAATCTGATCTCCTTCACCTTGGACTGTTGGACAGCAAGCCCGATGATGCCGTGACGATGTAAGACAGCGATGCCGGGTTTTCTGTACACGCGCGTCGAGATGAGCACCTGACGCGTTCCGGATCCACGATCCTTTTTCTGGGAGGAGCACGGTGTGGAATCAGACGTGAAACCTTGAACATCAGTCTGTGACTTTTTTAGCGCGTCAACATGCACAAGTTCAATCGATAGAAAAAGGAATGACACGATGATGGTTTCGTCCTGTCTATCAAGGCGTGGATTGAATAAATGGGTTCCATGGCGGGGGAGAAAAGGAAACGGTCATTGCAACGGCTCAAGAAAGTTCGATCTCGCCCTGGGTTTTCAGGCGTTCGCGGGCCATCAGCTTGGACGATTTCTTGGCACGGCGCTCGGCGCGAAGCTTCTCGCGGTTCGCCTTCATCTCCTCCTTCGTGGGCTTCCGCTTCTTGTTCGCCTTGTGCTTGGCCGGGCGGCTGTCGTCTGAGTCGGCGCCATCGAACGCTGCGCCCATATCAATCTTCTCCTTGGGCAGCTGGCGCTGGCGCTTTGGAGCCGGCGGCTGCTCATTCAGCTCTTCTTCCTCAGACTCCTCTTCGCTTTCCGCACCGGCCTTGCGCTTAGGTGTACGGGACGGCTCCACCTTCTCATCCGCGTGAGCGGTGGTTGGCGCTGGCATAGCTGAGGGCACGAAGGGCTCGAAGGGCTTGGATGCGTCAAAGTTGGCCATGAACGACGACATGTGGTCTGCCACGGCCTGAAGCGGAGTCGCGTTTTCGTCATCGTCATCGTCATCGTCATCATTGTCCTTCTTGGCCAACTTGTTCTTGCCACCCTTGATCAAAGGCAGCAACTCCTTGAGCTCCTCCTCCGTTGGCTGTTCATGGCGGAAGAAGCAGATGTGGCCTCGCTTGCACAGACCCTTGAGAAAGTGACGGCAAATAGGCTTGGGTCCCGTGTGAATGGGTTTGCCGTTCTCATCCACCGCGGGCTTGTCCGACTTGGCAGGCTTCTCGTCGTTGTTCAAAGGCTTCCCCTTCGTCTCGGTCGCTTTCTTTTCCACGGGTTTCTTCTCCACCACCTTCTTTTCACTTGGCTTCTTCTCCACAGCTTTCTTCTCCGCCGGCTTGGCCTTGGCAACAGGCTTGGTGTCGGGCACATCTTCGGCATCACTGTCCTCATCGTCGGAATTGAGGCGGCGCTTCTTGCTCGACTCATCCTCCTTCACAACCTCAAAATCACCCGGTCGTTTCCGTTCGACAGGGGTGGGAGCCGGCGGCGCCTCGTTCTCGGGCACCACGAGCTTCTCGTGGAGGTACAGACAGCGCTTGCCGCGGTGGCAGCGCCCCGACTGGTACGCAAAGCAGTACCGCGGCTTGTCGTCTTTCTCTCCTCCCTTGGTGGCTGGCTTCTTGGCATCCGCGGGCTTCTTCTTGTCGTCCGAAGGCGCCTTCTTCTCCACGGTTTTCGCGTCCTTCTTCTTGGCCGGAGGCTCAAACTCGCGGGTAGTCGCGTCGTCGTCGCGCTGGCCGTCCGCGCCGTCTTCGGGCGCCGGTGGCGGGTGGAAAAACTTGCAGCTGTCGCCGCGCTTGCACGATCCGTTCTGCACAAACTCAAAGCACGACCCAAAGTCGCCACCTTTGGTGTCGTGCGAGAACGGGCACCGGTCGCCCTTGGTACACTTGCCCTTGCGGAGCAAGTAGCACGGGCGCTGGGCGAGCTCGGAGCTCTTGGCCGTGTCCTTCTTCACGAGCTGGTCCTTGGCCACGAGCTGGCGCACGTTGAGCGTGCGGCCCTCGAGCTGCTTCTTGTCCATCTCTTTGACGGCGCGGCGCATCGCCGACTGCGCCGTGAAGGTCACAAAGCCAAAGCCCCGCGACGTGTCGGTCGCGGCATCCTTGACGACCTTGGCGTCGGCCACACTACCGTAGGCACCAAACAAATCCTGGAGACCGGCGTCGTCCAGCGTCTTGGGGATGCCCACGACGATGACCTTGAGGCTGTCGTTCGAGCGCGTCATGCTGGGCGGTGACGTAGTGATGTGATCCCTTCCTTCCTTCCTTGTCGTCCTTGCCACCAAACGACACGCTGCCAATCAAACACACAAAAAGAGGGTATATGTAACCCAATCGGAATGCGTAACTACTGTAACCCCATACGAGGCCAAAATGGGGATAAATACGAGGAATCACTAGAGGGTCCGTGGCAGAGCGTTCATGGGAGAAGCACGCGCTTGGCTGATGGTCCAGCGCGTCTCGTAGACGGTGAGCGTGTCGTGGGGGCGACCTCGTCGTCTCCGTACACGAGCACGCGGTGTGGGGACACGTAGCTTTTGGCGAACGCGAGGCCGTTGCGAGTGGGCTGCGAGAACGCGACGCGATGCTTGGCGATATGCATGCCGTAGATGTACTTCTCACGTACAACGTCGACGAGGCGAGTGGCGATCCGCTTGCCGCGGTGCTGAGGATGGACCCACAGCTGGCAGATGCCAAGCACGGCAGCGACTGGATCAGGCACGGCCGGTGGGGCCGGATCGGACGCACTAGCTGCCTCCACACTTTCGTCGAGTGCCATGGCCGTCGAGATACGTTCTACGGTGACACTGCCGACGATTTGCTTGCCCTGAACAAATAGAAAATGGCCGCGCTTCAAGAACACGTCTTCCTCCACAAAGCCCAGTGCATCGTCCAGCAAGGCCTTGACTTCCAGCAGCTTCTTCACGTGGAGTGGTGCGTCGTCCGCCCGGATTTCAATAATGCGAGCTATCATGCACAGAAACACTTAATCAATCACTGCACCCTTCCTCTGGAGCATAGCTTTGCGTGAACGTACCGTTGTCATCTGGAAATGACTTGAGAACGCGTTCATTCTTCCACTTGGGCACAGTGATCCCGCGCTGCATGTCCCGACAGAAGCGGCGGTGCTCCTTCTCATCCTCCTGGTCGAAAACCACCATACACCACCCATTACCATTTCCACTACGGCGACCAACACGAATTCGATCGACAGCACGAACCTCTTCCCCTGCCGTGTACAGCAGTCCGCACTTGGGGCACGTGACGTGGCGACCAAAGTCCTTCTGGCCCAGATCAATGTACGACTGCCGAGTCGGCGCCGGCGCTTGTGGAGACTGGAAAGAGCTTGTCGTCGCTCTCGCTGCTGACGGACTAGTGGCATGGGTCGTGGGCGACAAACGGTCGTTGGCCTCGTCGGTCAAGCGCGAGAAGCGCAGCACGGCGGTCGCTGGAGATGTGGACTTTCCCATCGTGGCGGTTACTTTCTTCTGGGAGGAGGGTACGCGCTTTTGCTTCACGGGTGTCGGGGGCTTCCCACGGCGCATGAGCGCCTGGTTGATGTCCAGCATTGGAAGTGTGTTTCCGTTGTGGCGCCGCGCCAAATGAAGGTGATTTCCCGCGCTCAGGGTCGCGCGAAGGTTGCAGCTAGTACGTGTATAGCCTCAACTGAATGCCATGTATACTTTAGTGACATACCCCAACAATGATGAGAAGCGGCAGAAAATGGATCCGGTAGTGATGCGGCGGATATGCGAGCGTGGGCGACGGCCCCCGGATCGCCATCGTTCAAACATGGACATTTTTTTGTATTATCACAGTAATTGCCACGACCAAATCTCATGCGGCCACCTCATGCGAGGAACGAAAACCGGTCGACGTCCTGCCAGTACCGCACTTCCTTGAGCATGGGTAGCTTGACACGCGAGTTCGTGTGGCAGCTCGATGGCCGCATTTCCGACGATTTCTGATCTGTGTCGACCGCGTCGCTCCACGTTATTGTAGAAGACCGCAGGTGGCTATCGGTGTCCCTGGAGGAGAACGCCACCACCTTTTTCTTCTTGCCCACTGGGGCCTCCGGCTCCACGAGCTCCGACGCTGTCCGTTTCTTCCCCTTAGCTGCGTCTACTCGTTCGTCTGGTTTTGTGTCGAGACTTGTGCTTTTGGAGCTTGATTCTCCGTTCATTCGCTTCGCGAGAGCCACTCTAGACTTGCTGGCTTGCGCTATCGCAGCGGCGGCGCGCCCGCGCTCGACGATCGCGTCAATGGCGGCGGGTGTGGCCATGACGACCTTGACTAGCGGTTGCTTGGTCTCCTTTTGTTTGATCCACTGGAGGTATGGACCGCGCGACTCGTCGGGCGACACGGCTGTGAGACCGTGGACCACGTCCGGAGCCGCGACGGGCTCCAATGACCTCCGCTTCGGTGCCTTGGTCTCGTGCTTGGCCAGCCACGCGGCGTATGCGCTCAGACTCGGCTTGATCATTTGTTATATACAGAGAGCGGAGCGTCCCGTGGCGCGCGCGTTGAATAGAGACGCGGTCTGGTGTTCACGAGGAGCGTTTTTCAAATGCCTTTCAAATCTTCAAAATCGGAACTGATCAGGTTTACGTGTACTTACTACCATATACGATATCGTATTATACAGCAATATGATATATGACAGGATGTAGCTATTTTGAGATATCAGCAATGCCAAATCAACTGGGAAGCTCGAGTATGAAGCGAACACATTCGGCCGCATCTTGCGCCTCCTGCTTACCGGGCATCCAGCGCGTCCTGATACACCGCACACGTTATAGACGCTGCTGGCGGCCAGCGAAGAGCGGGCCGCGATGAGCTTCCTGGATCGCTTCCAGAACAAGATCGCGACTGTAACGGCCCAGGGCCATCTCAAGAAGGCGGATGGGAGTGAAGAGATCCGCGTGGGCCCTCCCAAGCGTAAGCCGCAGCCCGCGGCCGTGCCGCAGCAGCCCACGAAAGTCCCTCCTGCGAATAATCAGAGCATGGCGCAAGTGCAGGTGCAGCCAAGCGCGCGCGGCCGTGGAGGAGCGATGCCACCGGCGCTAGCACTGCCGCTCCAACAAGGCGGCAAGCAAATCGCTCAGCAGCACATGCCATACTCGGACAAGAGCGCCACAAACTCGGCCCGCCAGTCGTACCCATCGCCGACGGTCTCCCCTAGGAGCAAGACCCAGCGCGATCCGTACGAGTACGATAACAACAACTACCACGGCCACCCACAACAACACCAGCCCAAGGGAGGGTACTATCGAGACCCGGAGCATGTGCCTGGACGGGCTAGTTACGACGACTACAGCTACCAGCAGCCGTACAAAGGCAGCCTCAATGGATCCCCTGGTAAGGGCCGATCGCCGGAGAAGGAGCACTACAAGCATCCAGCTCCCCAACAGCAATACTATCAACAACAACCACAATATGGTCCGGATCGAACCAAGAACCGGAGCCCCGTGCCAACCACCCATGGGTACCACGAAGAGCCACCGTCGCCTCGAGAGCGCAATGAAGCACGTGTCCACACGGACGAAGACCAACTCGCGTTCAGTCGAAAGGCCCGTCCAGTTCAATTTGCGCCATGCACACTCTCACAGTACAAGAAAGAAAAACCTACAGGGTACTACGAGCTGGGTAAACTCCAGCCAGACCTAAACGCTGAGGAGCTTGTCCAGAAGCGTGCCAACCTTGAGCGAATCAAGTCATTTTCGAAAAACCTTCGCGTGATCAATAAAGTGTCTTCGGCGCCGAAGAAACAAGAATCAGAAGCTGATGTGGCAGCCCAAAAGAAAGCCAACTCAACAAGGGAGAAAGCGCTGGCTTTTGCAAAGCATGTCCCCAAGCCACGCATTCAGCAGCGGCCTCTTGGTGAGCCATCCGGCCCATTGAGCGCAGCTTCGTCGAGTGATAGTCTGCCAACAATCCAAAAAACGACTCGACCCATCAACAGCGTAGTGGACGATGATGCCGAGGACGATGAGATGAGTTCGGAGCTCCAGCAACTGCAGATGCGACACCAGGCATCGCGTGCTCAGGTGGAGGCCTTGATACGAAACACGTAGGATTTTGAACTTGCCATGCAACACTTGTACGATTCGATGGATGTATTGTCCTCTGTGAGCTCTCTGATAATAAGCCACGATTGGGGGTCCAGTACGGTTCATCCCCAAGCATGCGTGAGACTGTAATTAAGCACAAGCACTTCTCCCGCCTGGAAGCACTGAAACATGTTTGCAAGGCCAACAAAGGTCAGCAAGGCCACCATTGAACACGGAGGATTTTATGGCGCGGCGCACCTCGTATAAATATGACAGCTTCTGGTCGGGGGATGGCGCAAACGAGCTATTACAATACACGAACTAATGTCGCCGAGCCACCACACCCATCGTGTCAGTCCATAACAAGCTACCGCATCCTCAGGTCCAATCGGCACCTACCAGTGCGTCTGTATCTTTGAGCCGCAGTGTCTTGCGCAGAAACTTGTACACCTAGAAGCCGACCCAATTCGTCGTCAGTTCACACCGGTAGCTGTAACGTGTTGAGCACAATGCAAGACGCCTATGAAAAATACGCACGACGCTGAGTGGATCGCTGCCGTTGACTGTGAACTTGTTGCGCTTCATGAGTGGCGCGTTGCCCACGGCCATAAACTGAAGCATCACTACCACACGACCCCACCCGAATGATCAGTGCCACGCCTTCCACACCATAGACACCCTACGATCCGCACCTTTCTCGGGGCCCGCGGGCCGCTCCGCGACGGCGTTCGACGGCGCCGCAGGGGCGTCCACTTCCATCTTCTCGATCACTTGGGTTCCTCCTCACACAGGTCACTATTAACACTCGGACATGAGATGTCACTAAAGCAAACATTTGTAACGACCTACCTTCCCGTCTGGGAATTCTTCTGGATCGCTCCACATCTTTCAACGATTTGTTCTTTATTTCCCGTTCCCCCCTTTGTTCCAGTTTTTTTTTTTTCTTCTTCTTCTTCTATAGCACCTTCCGACGGTTTGGGGGACCCCGAGTAAATAAATATTGAAGTCGGAGAGATCGCCTCCTCCTCGGTGAAGCTCCTCCCCCCCCTTTCTTCCAGTTCCTCGGGGCGCGGCCAATGGAAGCGTCGAGCGTTTCGCGACGCGCCGCGACGCCGCGATCCAGCGCGCGCCACACGACCATGAGCAACAGCGCCGTCGTGGCGTCCACGGGCGTCGCCAACTCGTCGTCGAGCGAGGCCCACGGCCACGCCGTCGCGATCGCCGGGCCCGCCGAGCGCGTGGCCGACCGCGCGCAGCGGCGCCGGCTCCACGAGCTGTTCGAGCAGGGCGTGCTGACGGACGTCGTGCTGGTCGTGCAGGGCGAGCGCGTGGCCGCGCACCGCGTCGTGCTCGCGACCGCGAGTCCGTTTTTCCACGCGCTGTTTACGAGCGGCATGAAGGAGTCCCGTGCCCAGGAAGTCGAGCTCCACGAGATGAACAGCGCCGCGCTCCGCGAGCTGCTCGCGTACATGTACCTCGGTGAGCTCCACATTAGTGGGGACACGATCCTCGCGCTGGTCCACACGGCGAACCAGCTCGAGATGCTCGAGGTCGTGGAGCTGTGCTGCCAGCAGCTCATGCTCGAGCTCAACGTGGCCAACTGCGTCGACATTTTCGTGTGCTGCGATAGCCTCAAGACCCGCGCGCCGTGCCACGCGCTCGCCCACGCCGCACTCGCGATGATCGAGGCGTTTCTCGACGACGTGGTCACGACCGAGGCGTTTCTGCAGCTGCCCCTCGCGCTCGTCGACAAGATCCTGCTGCGCCAGCGCCAAGCCGTCGGGTACGAAGTCGCGCTCCAGGCGTGGGTCGCGTTTGATGCCGATACGAGGCAACCGCAGATCTATTGCTCGAGCTCCCCGAACACAGCCTCGACGTGTGGACTGCTCCACGACCTGGATGACCACGAGGACGACGACGAAGAGCTGTGTGACGACTTTTTCTGGGGCCAAATGACGACAGCACCAAGGCTCAAAAAGCCCGTGATGTTTGCGATCGGTGGCTTCAATGGCCCAAGCGCGCTGCGGAGTGTCGAGTACCTGGATTTCCACACAAATGAATGGTATACTGTCGCGAATATGCACGACCGGCGATCGTACAGCGGTGTCGCTGTCACTGATGACGACAAGATCATGGTTATGGGCGGTTCCTGCAGCTCCCGCCACCTCAAGTCGGTCGAGATGTTTGATCCAGAGTACAACACGTGGACCATTCTTCCGTCGATGCGCAAGTGCCGCAGTTACCTCGGCGCCGCGTTACTAGACGGATACGTGTACGTCGTTGGAGGGTTCAACGGCATCTCCCACCTCGCAGCGGTCGAGCGGTTTGACCTGGAGACAAGATGCTGGGAAGAGGTGGCGCCACTGAATGTTGGGCGCAGCGGGCTCGCAGTGGCTGTCGCCAACGGGTTTCTGTATGCGATTGGCGGGTACGACGGGCGACGCCACCTGAAGAATGTCGAGATATACGACCCAACTCACAATCAGTGGAGCGTGCTCGCGAGCACGATGCGCCACGCTCGTAATGGCCCCGCAGCCGTCACGCTGGCCAAAGAAAACTCGATCCTCGTATTTGGCGGTGAATCACGCCACGGACTGCGAATGAACACAAGCGAGCGGTTGGATCTGAGCACGGACAAGTGGGAGGATGTCGCGCCATTTGTCGACAATCGCAGCGGCCACGCTGCGATCGGCGTGCTGCGAGACTCGTTTATATTTGCCTTTGGTGGGTCAAACAAAAAAGACGAGTACTTGGACGACGTCCATCGGTACGACTCGTTGACCAAGCAATGGATACCGCATTCACGCATGGTCGACCAGCGCTGCGGGCTGAACATTGCAGTTGTGCGCGTCTCTCGAGATGCCGCCTGTCTACATAGCAGCAACAGCCTCGGCAAGCGGCCAGACAACGACCACCACCATAGTGCATCCCCCAATGGCGTGGACACATCCTACCATTCATTCCCTTCTGACCCTCGGGCAGCGTATGCATGAGTACGGAACACAGTGACTGTAGTAGTACGTGAAGATTCAAATGACCTCGTATATATATTTCCGTCGTTCCGAAGCAGAAAACCTAAGCTGGTCTCCGCGATCGTGTACTCTGGAAAAACGCTACGAAGCAAGCAAAACGGGCGGGAAACCAAGTACCCGTTTACACGGCGCTGCCGTAGGCACCCTGGAGCGCCTCGCCATGGAACTCGCGCCAGCCGCTCACGAGGATCTCGTACTCGTGCGGGTGGTTGCGGCTCAGCGCGATCGGGTCCTCCGCAAAGCACACGAAGACCGTGTGGAGCGCCGTGATGATCACATTCGCGAGCACCATGGCCATGCCGATGCCCGAGATGAAGCCGATGGCGCCGAGCACGGCAAAGGCCGACTGCTTGTCACCGAGCGCAGCGAACCACGAAGTAGGCGAGAACTGGACCATGAGGCAGCCGACCACAAGACCGACAAAGCCGACGCCGAAGGCGCCAATCGTGAGCGCCGTCTGCGTGAGATCGTCGTTGATCACGGCCGTGAAGCCGCGGTTGATGAAGAGGTCGGTGACGGCCTTGCCGCTCGTGCGGAAGTCGTAGCCGTAAATGCCCACGTACACGTACGCCCACTGGTTGATGTACTCCATGATGCTCTCGATGCAGTTCAGCACGCACTCGGCCATGCAGGCCACACACGCGAGCATCACGTTTTCCTCCTCACGGGCCTTCTCCTTCAAAATCGACGCCATCTACTCACACAAGCAGCCATAAAGTTAGAAGACCGACACCAAGTCGAAGAACATTAGGAATAGCAGTGCATACCGTCCGCATCGCGTGGAGGATCGCGACGATGAGCGAGCCGAAGCAGATCGAGCCGAACGAGGTCGTGAGGGAGCGGTAGAACGCGCCGAACGTGACCTGCTTCTGTTCGGGCTGGTACCACCAGGTGGCAACGACGCCCGCGGTCGTGCACGTGAGCACGTTCTGGATGACCTGCTGGCCCCAGTACACACTGATGAGCAGGAAGAAGAGCGCGAGTCCGGCCGAGGTGCCACCACAAAAATGCGACGGGTCCTCCTGGCCGGCGGCCTCGGCCTTGTCACACTCCGGGTCCACGTCCTTGAAGTGCTGGTAGATGCCAATGGCCGCGAGCGACCAGAGCATGAGCCAGAGGAACTGCTTGACGATCATAAAGAGCGCGACCCAAAACACGCCCATGTGCTCGCCGACGGCGGCGCACGCCGACTTCAAGTTGGCGGCCGCGAACGCGATACGGCCGCTCACGGCGTAGATGAACCACACATTGAGGCCGGCGCCGAGCAGCATGATGCCCGACATGATGGGCTGCACCGAGAACATCGCGACGGCAAACACGACGATGAGCACGACGTTGAGCCAGAGCGCGATGCGGATGAGCTGCGTCGCGTAGGCCATCAAAAACTTCATCCAGAACGCCGACACGCCGACCGAAATGGCCACGAGGCCTGCCGCGAGCGCAAACACCTTGGTGAAGTCGCCGTCCGTGGTCGTGTCGGAAGCGGTCGCCGCGGGCGTGTTGGCGTCGTCCTCAGCGAGCGCCTTGGCCTGCTTGAGCACGGCGGGGATGCCCATCCAAAAGCCAAACACAGCAACCGTGATCACATTCGCAATGAACAGGATCGCAAAGATCACGTCGTTGCAGCGGCGCGTGGGCGCCTCGAGACGCATGGTGCGGATCGAGCCCGAGCCCGTGGCGCCGGGCTTGTCCACGCGCGGGCTGCGCACGGCCCCGAGCATCGGGTCGGTCTCCACGGCTTGGTACATGGTGGCGGAGGCCTCGTCCTCGTCGTCGGTCCACGTGCGTCTTCCGCTCACGGTGGCTGGGATCGTTGACAAGTGAAGCCCAACGAGTGGCTTCACGAGCGCGAGGGAGGCGGGGAGGGAGGAGAGAGCGAACTGACTGGGAGGAGGGTCGCGGGGGCGAAGGATGTGGCGTCCAGCGAGGGAAACCAGCTGCTCGACCGTGGGTTGGCTTCGTCCAAAAGAACTCACCCGTGGGGCGTGCGGAGAATGGGCGCGTGGATTCCCCCCCCCTCCCCCGTCCCGCCGTCGAGAAGAACACGGCTGGAAAGGGCGTTCCTGATGAGAGCTTCGAGAAGATCCACGAATCAGGGAGATCTATTCTTAGAGGGTATCATGTTTATGGTGCCGAAAATGGACTCGTAAATGAGTCTTTTTGGAGTTTCGATGAAAACGTTGTTTTTTGGAGGGGCAGAAACCTGATTCCTACGCAATCCGATGCTGATCGTACTTCATAGAAGATGCATCACAGAAGATGGGCCATGGAGGAAATCCAGGAAAGGTGTCGACAATAAAATCTGTCCCCCTGGGGGTTGCATTGTCTATTGTTTCATGCGCCGTACTTGGGCGCGACGCCCAGACGGAAGGCCATCTCCTTCATGAAGATGCGTGCGTCCATCGCGCCGTACGCCCCGCGCGCGTCGATCTCGTCGTCGTCGAAGCGTGTCGCGAGGTCGCGTCGCGTGCGGTCGCCGTGCACGCTCGCGACCAGCAATCGGTGAGGCGGGGTCTGTAGGACAGTGGGGGGCTCTGCGTACTGGCCGTGGTGGCGCTCGTAGCTTTGGCGCGGGCGTAGCGGGTGCGTGGCGACGATTGGGTCCACGACGTGCGGTCGCGCCGCAGGGCGAAGGACTGAGATGAAGCAGTCGTTCGCCGACGCCGTCTCCTCTGCACCGAGCAGCTTGTCGACGAGCGAGAACACCCAGTGGTCAGGGCGGTATTGCGAGAGATGGAACAGCACGAGTTGCTTGGTTTTCGCGTCCTCTGGCTCCCCCAGCAGCGCCTCCAAGCGCGCAAGAACTGGTTCGGGGGCTTCCGTCGAAGAAACGGTCTGTACGTCGGCAATGCCCAGCGCTTTCACGGCTTCGCTGGTCGTCGTCGAGTCGGTGAAGACTGCGATCGGAAGCTTGGGGTAGCTGTCATCACACCCAGCAGATTCAACCTCAGGTGAGACCAAAGAATAGACGATGTTTGACCAATTCCTCCGACCGATGGAACGTACGGGAAGGAGCCATCACTGTTGGGCGCGTCAGCACCGACGCCAAGCACGGCTGCAAGCGCACCATCGCGCGCGCTCTTCCCTGGAGTCTCTGTCGCGAGTGAGAGACACCCTCAGCCACGTGAGACCATGAGAGCTCCTCTCTGTTTCACACCGTACCTGGTAGAATCAGAACGCCCATGCAGCCTCGTTGCGCGACCTTGTCGAGCGCCGGTGCGTTCGCCTGCCCATCCGTCGCGGGCGCGTCGATGTAGACCACAAGGATGCGGCTCGCGGGCGTCGCCATCGTGTCGGTCTAGTCGGATTGGTGAGACTTCTTACTCGTTTGGCATTGAGAGCGGAGAGAGGAAAAAAAACAGATTCCAGGGTTACAGTATCTTGTTCCTAGATTAGGGACGATCGTAACCACACAAAAAATAAAATAATTGTCTTGTCAAATTCGAATGGACATCACTTGAAGCTGCTCGACCGCCTCAGCGTTGCCTTGACACGCAGCAGGCGGTTCAGCTCGGACAGTGACTCGAGTGGATCTTTGTCCAAGGTGCTGCGTCCTGTCGTGAGTTTTTGTTGCTGTAGCATCGACAGGATCGACATCGTGGGGCTATCGTCGACTCGCTCTGGGGCTGGCATGGTCGGTGGTGCCGGTGGAGGCGGGTTGGTCGATGGTCGTGGGGGGCCACTAGCAGTCTGGCGCTTCGAGAACCCCAATGGCTGCGTGGGATCCTTTGCCTCTGGTGTGAGTCTTTTGCCGCCAAGCAAATCGCGCAGCTCCGATAGCTGAAAGACAACAACAACAAAAACACTTAGCCTAGAAAAAACACCGGCATTAATCGACAACGAGCTCCACGCACGGATAACAAGCCGCTCTCTGCGTCCGGTTTCTTGGGCCGCTTTGGCTGGGGGTTTCCGCGCGGGTCAACTTGTTGAGGCCGTGAGGGCCGTTTTGCTGGTTCTTGGTTTGATTCTCTGGTCGGGGGTGTCACTCTTCTGCCCATTACATCTCGTATCCGTTCGGCTGACGGCACGAGTTTCGGCAACGAACTACCTGACGCCGACGTCGTGAGCGTGCCGTATCCCGGAATCTCTTCAATCATCGGGTCCTCGCGTGACTCCGGATCTCGGGCATCCGCGTCGCTGTCGGGTGATTGGGTGGCCAATAAATACTCGAGCACCTCGAGTTTCTCGCGTAGCGACTGGTTTTCAACGTGAAGCACGCGCGTTTCATGTTGCAGGTCACCGATACGTGTCTCGTGGGCTCGCACGCGGTCGCTCAGCTGCTTTTCGGTTGCGTAAAGCTGCTTGATCATCTCGACATTATCAATCATGCGAAGCTTGAGCTTGGTAGATGCGTGACTCTCGCTCACAGGCGTATTGGTTGCGATGGTTTGATTCGTTGAGCTCTCAGTGCGTTGTGGTTGAACCAAAGACTCCTGCTTCAGCGCTACTTTATGCGCTGGACTCTCGTGGAAACTCGAAGCTTCTTCGCTTGGCGTCTGCTGTCGGAACTGAAGAATGATCTCGTGGGCGTGTGCGAGTTGGCGCCGCAGGGACTCGACTTCCTGCTTGAGCTCCTGAATCAGCACAGTCTTTGGGTCCTCGTTTTTGGTCGGATTATTGGCAATCGACTGAGCTTTGGCTGCGTACAGAAGCGTGCTCAGATTCTCGTCAAGATACGAGTCGCTCGGCGAGAGGCACGCGATCATGAGCGTCCACGAGTTGCCACCGAGACTGTACTTGAGTAACGACGTGAGCTTCGAGTCTCGGTATGGAATATAGCTGCGGTCTTTTAATGATGACTTGGAGACCGTGCTGCTGCTCTCGTCGCTGAGCGCTTGGATGACCTGCCGCAGCACAAACAGCGACTTGTTGATGCCAATGGATTCCTGGAGTGTCACACCCGTCGCGCCCGTCTTGTCGACGCGCTCTGAGCCTGCTAAATCTACGAGCGCGAGCTTGCTATGGAGTACGTCGTTCGGGTTGCCGAGTGGGTCAAAACTCTCGACGTAGATCGTAAAGATGCAGTGTGACCGCGAGGACGCGGCATTGAGATTATGGGAGGCCATTATTTTGTGCTTGATACCGTCCTGGAAGTGCTGCAGAACGTGGTCGGGCGACGTGCACTCGAGTACGCGCAGGTTCTCAACATAAAAATCTCGCACAGATGACCAGCGCAAGCGAAGTCCGGGCGTGGAACCGTGCTTGGACGCTGCTGCCGCAGCTACAGCAGCGGGTCCACGCCCTACACCTTTAGGCTTGCGCGCTGCGTGTAAGAAGTGAATTGGGTTGAATAGGTCGAGGATCTGCTCGTTGTAGATCTGGAGAAACGAGCATTTTACCACAAACTCGCGTGACGAGTCCTTCGTGGCACGCGCCATTTGCTCAAACAGCGTGAAGATCGCGCGAGGAATGAGCTGTGTGCGGAAAAAAACAGCCGGGACATGCGCTACACAGTCAGTAGCTTTACATCATTTGCGTACACGGACGCTCGACTTACTCCAATGCGGTCGGTGTCAGCGGCGGTGTTGAAACGCGCTTGGGGCATGGAGCTGCGATCCGCGTCTTTTGGTCTCTGTTGCGGAATGGGATAGAATCAGTGTTTGCTGGTCGGTGTGAATACAATACTCGGAGTTCATACGTCGTAGTCGTATCCTTCCATTGTATATGTCTTCCCGGAGCCCGTCTACACAGTTTGACAATTAGCCTCACTCGATGTCTGCAAGTGAGACTGTGTTGGGGTGCCACACCTGTCCGTACGCGAAGACGGTCGCGTGATATCCCTCCAGCACGGCTCGTAGCATTCGGTCGACACCGAGCTGCTCGTAGAAACCGCGCTACTGGCGTGGGGATTCGTGGCATGTCGGTGAGTCCCCAGGCAGCCGTCAACATCAGAGAACGAAAGTACCTGGGACGTGGACCCATCGAAGACCTGGTCAAACTGGAAGCTCTTGGCCGTCGTCGACGACGCGCACTCCACGAGATTGCTGAGCACACATGGAAGCAACACCCACACCGTGAAAAACGAGCCCATTCGACAACCGCGACGTCATTGTCGTCGAATTCACCGCTGTTGGTGCACGCGTAGGATTTCAGTCGGGTGGGTGGCCTCGCGGGGCAGCTTGGGGCGCACGCGCACGACCACGCGGATCCGTGTGGGCAGCAACGTTGAAGTCGTTGCCATCTCTCGCGCTGGCTGCGCGGGCCCGGCATCTGCGACGAGCTCGGGTTCGCTCGGCGTTTTCATCATTTCGGTCGGACAACTGCGATGGGTTAACCACAGACCAACGAAAGTAGGTTAACGGAGCCCCTCGCGTCGCTTCGCGTCCAGCATGGCGTCTTTTCGCGATCCTTTGGCCGCGAGACCGTTTGCGATCCGATCCGACCGGCACGGAGAAGGAAACTCTGGCCACAAAGGAGACCGCCCAGCCTCACCATGCGCAGCGTGCTGGCGTGGAGCGACAAGATCCCGGAGCGCAATGGCGAAAAGTACGTGGTCCAGGACCTGGCGTTCCGGCCTGATGGCACGCAGCTCGTCGTGGCCGCGGGCACGCGCGTGATGGTGTATGATGCCGTCGATGGCACGCTGCTCCACTCGCTCAAAGGCCACAAGGGCATCGTGTACACGGTCGACTACTCACACGACGGCAAGCGCTTCGCGTCGGGTGGCGCCGATAACACGGTCATCATCTGGACCGAAAAGGCCGAGGGCATCCTCAAGTACACGCACAACGACGCGGTCCAGAAGCTCGCGTACAACCCGCAGTCGCAGTGTCTCGCGAGCTGCACGGTGTCGGACTTTGGGCTCTGGGCGCCCGAGCAAAAATCGGTTGCCAAGCACAAGGTCGTCGCCAAGATCCTGAGCGCGTGCTGGACTAAGGACGGCCAGTTCCTTGCGCTTGGGCTGCTCAATGGCATGATCACAATCCGCGACAAGCAAGGCGCTGAAAAGCAGCTCATCGAGCGGCCCGGGCCCGTCTGGACCATGGCCTGGAGCGTCGCGCCGGAGGATACAGTCGACGTGCTGGCTGTGGGCTGCTGGGACCGCACGCTGTCGTTCTACCAGCTCAGCGGCGCGCTCGTCGGCAAGCCGCGCAAGCTCGCGTTCAACCCGACGTGTCTCGCGTACTTTAGCAAGGGCAAGTACCTGCTCGTGGGCGGCTCGAACCGCAAAGCCGCTTTGTACACGAAAGACGGCATGCACTTGTACACGATCTGCGAGCAGGAGAACTGGGTCTGGGCACTCAAACCGCGCCCCAAGACCAACTTTGTGGCCGTCGGCTGCGAGGACGGGTCGGTCTCGACCCACTGCCTCGTGTTTGGCACGGTCCACGGTATTTACCAGGAGCGGTACGCCTACCGCGAAAACATCACCGACGTGATCGTGCAGCATCTCATGACCGAGCAGAAGGTGCGCATCAAGACCCGTGACTGCGTCAAGAAGCTCAGCGTCTATCGCGACCGCCTCGCGGTGCAGCTCTCGGACCGCATCATCATCTACGAGCTCGCGAGCGACGACGCCAATGGCGCGCCGGCGAGCAGCTACGACATGCACTACCGCGTCAAGGAGCGGATCCAGATGGACCTGCCCTGCTCGCTGCTCGTGGTCACGAGCCACCACTTTATTTTGTGCCAGAAACAGAAGCTCCAGCAGTACGATTTCAGCGGCAAGAAAGAGCGCGAGTGGGTGCTCGAGTCGCTCATCCGGTACATCAAAGTCACGGGCGGTGCCAAGGGCCGCGAGGGGCTGCTCGTCGGACTCAAAGACGGCTCCGTGTGGCAAATCTTCATCAACAACCCGTTCCCGATCCTGCTGATCAACCAGAGCAACGCGATCTCGTGTCTCGACATCAGCGCCAAGTGAGTACTGGCCAATCTTTTCGTGTGGGAAGTCTCTGATTTGTGAATTGTGTCTGTGTGTCTGTGTATTGGGGTAGCCGTGAGAAGCTCGCTGTCGTGGATGACTCGCACCGTTGCATGGTGTACGACCTCGCATCCAAGGAGCTGTTGTTTGAGGAGCGCGACGCCAACAGTGTTGCCTGGAACACTGAGTTTGAGGACATGTTGTGCTTTGCCGGCAACAACCAGCTCAAGATCAAAACGGGCCACTTCCCCGTGCACGCGCAGCGCATGCAGGGCTTTGTCGTGGGCTTCACAGGCTCCAAAGTGTTTTGCCTCAACTCGCTCGCGGTCCAAACCATCGACGTGCCGCAGTCGGCACCGCTGTACCGATACCTCGAGCAGAACGAGTTCACCAAGGCCTACCAGGTCTCGTGCCTCGGTGTGACGGAGGCCGACTGGCGGCTGCTCGCGTGGGAGGCGCTCAAAGCGATGAACTTTGACATTGCTCGCAAGGCGTTTATCCGCGTGCGTGACGTGCGTTTCATCGAGCTCGTGAACGCGCTCGAGCAGCGCAAGAAGCAGCAGCTCCCGCATGACGAATCGGCCAGCGATCCAGAGACTGTGCGCAAGGTCAAGGCGTTGCTCCAGGCCGAGATCATGGCCTACCAGGGCAAGTTCGCGGTCGCGGCCAAGACCTACGCCGACAACAATGAAGCCCACACAGCCATCAAGATGTTTGCCGACCTACGCATGTGGGACGAGGCCAAGAAGTTTGCCGCCCAGAGCAAGATCCTCGACATCAAGCAGCTCGTGCAGGACCAGGCAAAATGGGCCGAGGAAGTCCAGGACTGGCGCGCGGCCGCCGAGATGTATAGCGCGAGTGGCAACTTGCTCAAGGCCGTCGAGATCATGGGTGCGCGTGGCTGGTTCGACGATCTGCTCGAGGTCGTGCAGAAACTCGACGCGAGCGAGACTAAGATCCTCGCGCAGTGCGCCCAGTACTTTCTCCAGGCCGACAAGATCAAGCACGCCCGCGACGTGTACCTCAAGATTGGCGACTTTGACGCGCTGCTCAAGATGCACATCCGGCTCCAGGAGTGGGAAGAGGCCGTGCGGCTCGCGCAAAAGCACAAGGACCGCGTCCAGAAGCCCGAGGAAGTGTACGGTCCGTACGGCGAGTGGCTCATCAACCAGGACCGGTTCAACGACGCGCTGGACGCGTTTGTGCGCGCCAAGCGGCCCGACCAGTGCAGGCAGCTGCTCCGACAGCTCATCCAGAACGCCGTGAACGAGCGGCGCTTCAAAGACGCGTCGTTTTACCACTGGCGCCTGTGTGACCAGACGCTCAGCCTTGTCAAGGCTGCGTCTCCCGATGACGTGGGCGAGGAAGACAAAGCGTTCATCGCGAGTGCGATGGAAAGTGAGTGGCTCTCAGAGATATACTGGGCCTACGCCATGGTGTACGCCTACACCGACGAGCCCTTCACGACGCTGCTGCCCGAGCCGCTGTTCCACTCGGCGCGCTTCCTGCTCAACAAGATCACCAAGAACACCAAACCGCCCCCGGGCGTGTCGATGGGTAACGTTTACTTTACGCTGGGCCACCACGCCGTGCAGCTTGAGGCGTTCAAGCTCGCGCGCCAGGCGTTTGAAAAGCTGCTCCAGATGAAGCTGCGCTCCGAATGGCAGCAGCAAGTCGAGATCACGTCCATGACTCTCCAGGTCAAGGCCTACTCGGACAAAGAAGAGCTCCTTCCTGTGGACTACCGCTCGGGCACCGTGAACCCTCTGCTCAACCCGAACGGCAACGGCGACGTGTGTGTCACATCGGGCCACCCGTTCGTGCGTTCGTTCATGTCCTTTGACAACCTCCCGCTCGTCGAGTTCCAGCCTGTGGTGCGTGGATCCTTATCATCATCTAGCTTCCTATGCACGTAGGGGTCTTGACAATCGGTATTTGTATGTCTGAATAGCCTGGGATCTCTGACGCCGAGGCCGAGACCATGTTGCTCACTCACCCGAGCTCGAATGCGCTCGCCGACTTGAAGAAACGCAGCGATGGTGGCTGGCACGAGACTGACACGGGCGCGTCCCAGTCGCTCAAGCTCACCGACGACGACGACGAGAACAACAACGGCGTGCTCAACACGAGCCGTGGGCCTCCGTCGGGCGACCCGTTCGAGCAAGCGCTCAACAAACAGGCCAACTTTGGCTCGGGCTCGGGCCACCGCTCGGGCGCGCCTCAGTACCGCGTCGTGCAGGTCGACGAGCGCGTGCTGCTCTCGCTCAAGCCCAGCGAGGTATTTATCGTCAAGTACCCGACGCGTGGCGTGCGGCACCGGTACTTCAAGAACATGATCCCGGAGATCAAGATCCACTACTCGCCGCACTGCCGGCGCTTTTTCCACGAAGAGGATTTCGAGTTTGAGTACCTCAAGCTGGGCCACTGCCCGTGCTGCCGCGTGCCCGAGATGGAGCCCGAGGCCGGCGGCTTGCCGTGAACATGAGAGACATGGCTACATTAGGAAGTTCAAAGGGGGATCAGGATGTCTTCCGCACGATGGGGGCGAATTGGGCAGGTGAATAGGTAGTATAACGTTGTGGCAGCTTTGGATTGGTTCTGTACTTTTTCAAATTCTAAACGGCGTTGAACGAGCTCGAACGCGACTGGCGCGGGCTCGCGTTGGTCGAGACGCTGTTGCGGCGGCGCTCGCCCCACATGACCGGTCGGCTCGTGGGCGTGAGCAGCGGCGTCGCGGGCGAGCGCAAGACCGTCGAAAAGCCCACGGGCGTGTTGCCGGCCTCCGAGAGCGCGACCTGGAAGGCCTCTTCCTCGACTTCTTCCTCGTCCTCGCCCGTCTTCTCCATCGTGTCGGCCGCGCGCTGCGCCATGAAGCGCCAGTCGATGCGCGAGAGCGTGTAGGCGTAGACGCTAAACTTGATGATCTCGACAATCACGATCGCGTACCAGAGCATCGGAAAGCCGTAGCCGAGCGTGACGCCGCCAATGTACGCGATCGGCAGCTCGACGCACCAGATCGTGATCGAGCTCGTCCAGGCCGTGACCTTGACCTCGCCCATGGCCGTGAGCACCGACGACATGAGCATCTCGGTCGACTCGATCATAAAGCCCGTGATGAAGATGGGCTGCACGAGCAGGCACAGGTTGAGCAGGTCGTCGTCGCTCGTGTACAGGTAGAACACGCGGTGGCGCATGATGATCGTCACGGCCGCGAGGACGGTCACGCACACGACCGTGCAGGCCATGCCCAGCACGGCGAGCTTCTTGGCGGCGTTCGGTCGGTTCGCGCCGAGATGGTTGGCCACGCGGACCTGCGTGGCGCAGCCAAAGCCCCAGAAAAGCGCCCAGAGCAGGCCCCAGAGGCCCGAGATGACGGCATTCGCGGCGATAATGTCCGAGCCGAGCTTGGCGGCGATGAGCGAGATGCCCGAGTTGGCGAGGTTGGACACGAGACTGTTGCCGGCGACCGGGCCGGCAATGCTGAGGTACGTCTTGATGCGGTCGGGCGTAAAGGCCTTCAAGTTCCAGCCGCCCCAGGCCTGGAGGTGCATCTTCTTGTAGAAAATGCAGTACGAGATGAGCGCGATCGGCTGGAACCACGACGCGATGACCGTCGAGAGCGGCGAGCCGTCAAAGCCGAGCCCGCCCCAGCCCAACGCGCCGTAGATCAAGACGTAGTTGGCCGCGACCGCGACGCCGATCGAGAGCGTGCCGACGACCGTCGTGGGGGCCATGATGCCCATCGACTGGAAGTAGAGCCGCACGCAGGCGTAGATGAGCGCCGGAAAGATCGAGAACGACAGGATCCGCGCAAAGCGGATGCCGAGGCGCACGACCTCGTGGTCGTCGGTCGACGACTCGAGCACGACGCCGACGCACCAAAACCAGACAAACACGGGCACCGCGAGGATCGAGGTGATCACGAGCCCCATCTGGAGCCAGAGCCCCGTGAGCTCTCCGTTCTTGGCGCCCCAGGCCTGGCCGCAGAGCGTGATGAGCGCCGAGGCGCCGGCCCAGACGCCCGCGAGCGGCACGCCCGTCCAGATGGACGCGAGCGACGACGCCGCGAGTTCCTTGGTGCCCAAGTGCCCTAAGAACGCACTGTCGATCGACGTGAGCGCGATCCGCGCAAACGTCGAGAGGCTCACTTGGAGCGCCATGGACGTGAGCTGGACAAACTCGGACCGCACGTCCACCGGCGGCTCGTGGGCATGGTGGGGCCTGGCATGGTGGGGCTTGGCCACCGAGGGCTTGTCCTGGAGGAGCTTGGGCTTGAGCAGCGGCGACTGTTCCTGCGCCGAGCCACCCATGGTAGAGAGACTGTGGAGAAACGAGGAGGAACGCGAAGTGAGGAACAGCGAGAGAGCCGCGAGCTCTCCGCGGCCATTGGCATCGACGAAGGGCAGTCACACACACAAAGCAAAACGTGCTTGGACGGGATCAGAGACCACGCGGGGAGCCCACGTATGTATTTATAGAGGTCTCTATTTCAACTTCTAGTATTGGTACTGATAAAATGATACAATCTGTTGATTGGAGTATATGGTTTTATGGGATGTGTATGGACGTTTTGTGACCACTGAGGCGCGTCACTTCAACCTTCCATTTTTTATGTCGCAGCCCAGATGGCGCGCACCGCGCAAACACGTCGGCGCAAAATCCTACCAGGGGCAGTTGAGTAAGACCTCTTACATATCATACCCCCGTTTAAACCGATTAGTGCAGGTGGTAATGGCTGATCACGCATCGGCTTGCATGCACGGTTCCTCGAAAAGAAACAGAGTTGGCCCGTCCCATGGTGGCTTCGTCGACATTGAGGGTGTCAACGAGAATCTGGGGTCACACAACTCCAAGTCCGATTTGGTGAATAGCTTTTGATTACTCCCTGCTCCGCGTGGCCCTGTCTATTGATCCCTCTCCACGCCGTCGTCCTCCATCGAGTCCTGCATGGCATTGGTAAGTCGTCGGCCGGTTCCCTTTTCCTACCGCTGCTTGGAGTCAAAGCGCGCGAGACAGATCGCAAAGGCCTGGAGCATCGACAGCGGGTACTGGAAGTCCATGTTGAAGCAGTGCTTGCCGACTTTGCCGAGCTGGAGCAGCACGTGTTCCTGCGGGAGACTCACGGTGCCCTGGTCCTCGAACACGTAGTCCGGGTGGAGCTTCCGGTACCGCTCGCGCATCTCCTCGTTGGTCGGCTCCGAGTGGACGAGCTGGAAGTTCTTGACCGACGTGCATGTCGCGCGGCTGCGAAAGTCGACGATGCAGGACGACAGCGGGTCGTACTTGGTCTCACGCTTGTGCATGAACGTAAAGTTTTGAGTGTCGAGCACGTTCTGGCCGCCCTGGGAGGTGGATATATACACAGTTGGTTGGAGTCGTGAACTCGAAAAGAAACCCCACCCACACAACAGTAGACCACGCACCGCCGTCGTGATGGCGCGCATGTGCTCTTCCATCATTTGGTCCCGCGAGATCGGACGCCAGTCCAAGTAGGCCGAGCCATTGTCCACGATGGCCGGGATCACGACTTCCATCTTTCGTGCGTAGGGCTGCGTGTACAAAAAATAAAACAACCATAAGTGGGCGTGCGTACTCGATCGTGGGAGACGATGGAGAGCTCACCTTTTTCGAATTGTGGAAGCGCACGACGGCGAGCTCAGCGCGGATGCTCTTGCGCAGCTCGTCATCGACCTCGCAGTCCGAATCGAGATCCTCCGGGTTGTCGCCTTGGTCGTACAGGCAGTAGTCCATCATGCTCGTCGACGACCGCAACTTGCCGATGTACTGGTGGCTCCGCATCATGCGTGGCAGGTTTAGATCTTCTTTGTTGAGCGAGATCACATAGTGGGACGTGATCCGGCTCGTGCCTTTCTTCTTGGCGTACAGGATGGGGCGTCCGCTAACACTGTTGACCTCGAGGAGCAGGGTGAACACTGGTGCGAGCTTGTTCTGGTCGTTGCGCTCGATGAAACACTTGATGATGTTCCCGCGGCCACACTCCAGCGGACGCTTGACGAATTCGAGCAATTGGTCAGGCATAAAAGGGACGTTCTTGGGGTTGAAAAACTACAACAACAGCACGCGTTACTCGACCATGGCACGATCACTTACTTGGCTCATTCCCACACGGGCACCGACCTGTGCTACGATTTTCTTGGGCTCGTCGTCATGTTTGTTACGTCGCTTCTCGCGGCGACGTTCTCGTTTGTCTCGGCTGCTATTATGGCTTCGCGGGCTACCATCGCCACCGTCCTTGGTGTCATCATCATACCCGTCAGCAGAGTCTCGCTGGTGCTTCGACTCTTTGTCGCGCGGCGAATATTCAACATCACGATCGTCGTTTCGGGTATCATCGTCAGTGATGCTGTTGCGCTTGAGCTTGCGAAGCTCGTTGTACACATCCTCCTTTTCGGCGTCCTTCGGGGTTGCCTTTTCCAGCAGTACATCATCGTCGACTTTGGCTTCATCGCCATTGGTCTTGTGTTCGCTGCTTGGCGGCTTTGACTTCGATTCGACGTTCGCTTTGGCCTTTGACGGTCCCGACGGCTTACTTTCGATGATAATTTCAGGATCGTCCTCGTGGAGCGTTGGCGCCGTGCGCTTTACGTCCTGTTTGTCAATGGAATTCTTGGCCTCCGGTCTGGCTTCATCCAAGAATGGAATCTCCTCAATGTCATCGATCGAGTCCTCCAGGTTCACGACCGCCTTCCCGTTCTTGACCTCTTCTAGGATTTCTTCCTTCTTGAACTCCTCTTTCTTGACGAGAATGATTTCATCCTCAGGAACATTAGGCCGCGACGACCCACTGATTGGTACTGCACGCCCCCGTCCCGCGGCGGATGCTGCAGCTGGTGTAGACGGACGATCAGGATCCTCGACGCTTGGCGCCAGTACATTCCGGGTTCCTCGACTCAGCGAAGCGTTTGTGTCGTTAAGGACATCCAGCGTGCTCTTCTTTGGCTTGGCAGCGGCTGCAGGAGCCGAACTTGGCGGGCTGCCGAATCCCGACAGCATCGTCGGCGTTGAAGCTGTTGATGGGCGCGACATCATGCTTGGTTGCGTCGTTGACGATGATAGTTTGATCTTGGGCGGCGACTTCTCCTTGACCATGGATGATATCGGCGCGGACGCAATGGCGTCGTCTTCGGCGGGGCCACCCAAGATATCGATGGGAGCTTTTGGTGCAGATGGTGTTGGCTTTGCCAGAGGGGCCGCCGCTCGTGTCGTGGGCTTGCTTTCCGCGGGAGCATCCGCTGTCGATGGACCGGAACTACTTGCACTAGGCGGCCGCATGACTTTTTTGGGCTCTGGTCGGTCTCCAGAAGGTGCTGCTCGGGGCGTGGCTACTTCTTTCGCTGCTGGTGAGCTCTTTGCCGTATCAGCTCCCGAGTCTTCGGTCGTCTTCGCATCGCTCTTCGGAGAGGGTACTTTTTGTGGAGGAGCTCCGCTCGGCGGGGCACCGATCGGCTTTGCGCCGGGTGGAGTCCCCGACGGCGGACGCCCCGCTCCTCGGATCTTTGCAACTGACGCGCTAGGCGCTGCCCCAGTCGGAGGCGGGCCATTCGGTGGAGGGAGCGACGTTTTTGCTCGAACGGCTGCCACGGCCGAGGTCGCGCCTTGCGGTGGAGGATTCCCAGGCGGTGGTAGCACTTTTTTCTTCTTCTTCTCGCCACCTTCGTCGACCTGTGGCACATATGCGATCGATGAGCACTACTTCTTTTGTTTTCAAACACAATGGGAGAAAGGCTGTCTCACCTTTGCGTCACCAGACTCTTTGGCCTCAGGCGGGGGTCCCTTGGGCGGTGCTTTCATCCTTCGAGGCCTGCCAATCCGATCACGATTGATCTGTTAGTTGAGGTTTGACGTCGACAGCCATTGCGCGCTACAGACGTTGCCGCCTCTGTCGCGAGATCCAGAGAGTCCTTCGTTTCCTTGTCGTCGGCCATCGCGTCTACCTGATTCCCACCACGGTCGGCGCCGATTGCCATGGACGGCACGCGCTTCGGGTTCTTCAACGGCGGTCGTACGCGCCGCACCCGACTGCTCGCTCTCCGGGGTTCGCAGATAACCTCCTTTCCTCAACCAGTCTATTTCTGTGCGATCAATTGCCAAATAACGGACGAGCCGTCTAGAACTGAAGTCCCCGAAAGCCACGCCTGTGGGCCACGAAGGCATGCGAGTCAGGTCCAGTCCCGTCATGATTGTACAGTTGGCACGTTGAAATCCTCTATATAAAAATGTGTATCCTCGGCGTATCCGTCTTTCCACTCCTGCAGCGTACACTTACTTGCGGGCTTCCGGGCAGCCAATACCGGGCGTGCGGGTCTGCACGTCCTTGACCAGCGCATCCGAGAGTACGCGGCTCTCCATGAGCGACTTCATGTGGAGAATCGGGTGCACACCCACCGTCGAGATCGACTTGCCCGAGATGAGCTCGCTGTACTTCTGCGGGTGGTAGTTGGCCATGGGGTCCGAGCCCTTGATGGCCACAGGCGACGCCTTCTCCACCACCGAGAAGAGCGCATCAATGTCGTTCATCTTCATGAACGGGCACGTCGCGCAGCCGCCGGCCGTCGAGCAGCCTTCACCGCCGGCGACACCGGGCACGAGCTCCTCACCCTCGGTCGTGACGGCATCGGCCGAGACCGGGAAGATGATCTCCACCTCGGGCTTCTTGGACCCGGGCTGCGAGCGCAGCGTTTCTTGGACACCGCGCACGATCGCCGTGATCATGCCCGCCTCCGTGCCGAGCACAAACTTGAGGCGCTCGGTCGATTCGTTCTGGACGGCCTCCTTGGTCTTGGCCTTGATAAAGTTGAGGATGTTCGAAGTCGAGCCGACCACGCCGCGGTCCTCGTTCTGGGCCTCCATCGCGAGCGTGAACATCTCGCCGGGCACTTCAAAGTGGGCCGTGTGGAACGCATCGCTGTACTCGTCGCGCACGCGCTTGGTCACCTTGTCGCCAAACATGTGGTGGACGACGCAGTTTCCTTCCTTGAAGTAGTCAAAGCGCGTGAGCAGCTCGGCGATGGTCTTGCGGTTGTGGGCCGGGTGGATCGCGCGGATCTGCTCGTCGGGGAGCTGCACAATGTGCTGAAACATTTGCTCGAGGTTCTCGCCCATGTACGTGTCGGGCCCGTACCACACGTTGATGCCGGGCACCTGCGCGAACGCCTGGAGGATGGTCTGCACGACGTTGGACGACGTACACGTGATGGTCGGGATGATGTCGTGCGCAAACGCCTTGCTGCGCAGCGACGTGTTGATGTACACGACGTGGAGGCTGTTGGGCGTCTTGGCGGCCTTCTGCAGGTACGCCAGGTACGCCTGCTTCTCGGCCGACTCGGCGAGGCTGCAGCCGATTTTTTGTTCCGTGAGGCGGTACACCGGGATGTGTTCGTAGCCGTTCGAGTCGAGGTTGGCGCGCACGCTTTCCGACATAAAGTCGACGCCCAGCACGGCGACCGACTGGATGCCCTTGGCGGCCATCTTGGCCGCGGCCTCGCCCATCGCGAGCGAGTCGGCGATGAACGTGTGCGGCCACGAGAGCGACGACAGCACGCCCTGGAGCTCCGGGTCCATGTAGAAATGGGCGACGATACCCATTTTCTTGTCGTGGAGCAGCGCGTCGAGCTCGCGGACGACCTGCGGGTCCGGCTTGAGGTAGTTGGCCTGCGCCTCGGCGAACGAGCCCTGCGCCGAGATGTCATTCTCCGAGATCTGTCCACCGAGAGGAGATGTTAAGAGGAGGAGGAGGAGGAACAGGGGGGAGGAACAGGGGTGAACGCACCAGAATGGAGGGAAAGGGGCGCTCCCAGGAGGCTGCGAGCGAGGCCGCCGCAGTGGAGCGCGCGCGGAGGAGAGCGGCGCGCGAGGCGGCGGCGGAGCGGAGGCTGCGGCGCGAGAGCGAGGCGAGCATGCTTTCGGAGGGCTTCCACGGGAGGAGGGGAGGAGGGTGGGGAGCGCCAAAGTCGGAATGAGGGAGGTGGAGGAAGGGGGGAGAACGCGGAGAGAGGGCAGAGCGGAGGGGTGCAGACGTCACTCGCACAGGACGAGGCAAAGCCGCCAGGAACAGAATGCGGTGAGTCCAGATGGAACATGACAACCTTCATTTTTTCTAGAAAGGGGTGTAATGTTATGGGAGATATGGGCAGTATGATCTCCATTTATGACGTGTTTTGTATCAAACAGCTTGATATACATCGTTTTCTGGATATCAGCGCAGATCAGAAGGATGATGTGCACAATAAAACGGAGGAGGTTCAACCTCGCGCGAGTGCCCTCGACTATTTCCGGGCCTTTGGGCCGATGGCTGGCGGCGGTTGCGAGTGCCTGTGACACCGCCGCCGTGGCATGATCGTGTTCCTCCCCCCCCAGCTGCTTGCACATCGATCGCCAGCTTGCTCTAGTAGAAGGATCGTTTATTAGCAGGAAGTCCATGACAATGGGGCGTCGGCCATTGCAGTTTAGACGCACCTGCGGATAGACTTGTGACTTGTTTGAATGGATCCACTCCTGGGTGAGCCCACGGATTCCGGAGATCCACTTCAATTGTCCACTACCCCCGGTTCCACATGTCCATAACGGAACGCGATCAAGTGGCGACGAAAAATGGGTTCCGAACCCACCAGTGAGGATGGGTCAGGACCCATTTGGGTCATCAAACCCACCCGTCCACGCAGTCCCGAACAAAAACAGGACCAGAACACTGGCTCTCAAAATGTACTAAATTATGGATGTACTGATATATCTCCACGTCCATTCAACCTACAACCAGCGCTTCATGTGGAAGTACCCGACTGTGCCGGACGCGAGCCCGAGCGTGACGATCCACCACACGAGGTAGCCGTACTGGTACTTGAGCTCGGGCATGACCTCAAAGTTCATGCCGTAGAGCCCCGTGAGGAACTGCGCCGGCAAAAAGATGGCGGCGACCAGCGTCAACAAGTAGCTCACGTCGTTTTGCTGGCTTGCGCGGATGTTGTGGACCTCGTCCGCGAGCGCCTTGCACGCGTCCAGGTGCTTGTCGCAGTCGTCCTGCACGATCGCGATGTGGTCCTGCACGTCGCGGAAGTACCGCAAGATGTCGCCCGTAAAGTCGTTCGACTCGGACATTTGGATCACGACCTCGTTCAGGGGCTTGCAGAGCCGCTTGAGCCCCTTGATCTGCTTGGCGCAGTGGTGGAGCCGCGAGACGTCGAAGCGGTTCGGGTCGAGCGCGAGCAGCCGCTCGAGCATCATGATCTTGGCGCCCATCGAGTGCACAATCGGCGTGAGGTCATCGACGCAGGCGTCGACGATCGTGTACGCGAGGAACGGCGCACCGTTCTGGCGAATCTTGGAGTAGGACGTGTCGAGCCGAGCTTTGATCACGCCCCAGAGCGGGCTCGTACGCTCCTGCACGCTGATCAGCACGTCCTTGAGCATATAGATGCTCAGCTGCTCTGGGTTGGTCATCAGATCGCCGATGCGTAGCTCCGAGAGGCGCTCTTCGAGCTCTTTCTTGTCCATGAGCTCAAATTGGCTCGGCCCTTCGGTGCGGTCGTAGAGCGAGTTGCGGTACATGCGCTGGTACGTGCGCAGCTTGTTCACGTCCACGGGGCGCACGGTTTGCAAGATCAACGATGAGTGCTCGTCGTACTTTTCGTACTTGGGACGCTCACGGTCCACGTCGAGCGCGTCCTCAACGGCAAGCGGGTGGAGTCGATACCGCACCGACAGGCGTCGGATGAGCAGCGGGTCACAGCCTTCGACGTTGATCCACCGAACGGCCGCCCATCCAGGCTTTTTCGAGTAAATGAACTTTTCGACGTTCGCGATCGGGTACACGCTGCGGATCCGATCGGGTGAGTACTCGATCGAGCCCAGCTGGGCATCGACCCGCTTGTGGAGCGGGAACTCGGTGGCCATATCCCGGACAAAGTCCTCACGGAAGAGCTGCGCGAGCTTGATCTCCTGGATGGCCTGCTGGAACTCGGTGAATGAAATTCGCCCGCTGTGGTCCTCGTCAACTTTTTCGATGAACGCCTGGAACTCCTCGTCGTCGGCACACGCGATGCCCATGGCTTCCAGACCACGGCGGAACCCTTCGTAACTGACAGTCTGGTCCTCTTCATATATATCTCCATGTTAGATCGAGCCACCACGCACAAGTGAGTGAAATATGAGCCGTACCGTCCGGTCCAAATTGGTTGAAGACCCGGGAGAGCTTGGTCTTGGTGAGGTCGTAGTACGGATCCATGAGCGAGAGGTGGTCGGGCTGCTCGAGCACGGCCATGCTTTCTGACCAGTCCACCGAGTTGGAGTGGCGCGCGATCTGGTCGATCGACCCAATGGACACGAAGCGACTAATGTCCTTCCCGTGGAGCGTGGCCTTGGACGGCGTCTGTGTCAGCTTGCGCGCGGGCGAGTGCGTCGCCGACAGCGGCGTCAGGAGGACCTGCGAGGCCGAGATCGAGCCGCGTCGCGCGGGCGACGGCGTCGTGGGCGCCGTGCTGGACAGCAGCGCCGGTACTTCGACGCGCTGACGCATGAGCAGGCTCTCGCGCCGCATCACGCCCAGCGTCGATCGGCGTCCGATACGCCCGATGCCCTGGTGCGTGCCTTCCTCCGAGGCCCAGTCGTTCGGCTCGAGATCGCCCCGCAGTGCCACTGGCGTCTCCACGATGGCTGGTTCGCTCGTGCCCGATAGTTCCGGGAGCAGCAGGCTCGCGTGGGGCGTGCTGAACGCGCTGCTGGCCGTCGTGAGCGGCGCAGTCACGTCGTGGGTGACGATTGTCACGTGCGACTCGTCGTCCTCCTGGCCGCCGTCGGTCAAATGGCGATACGAGAAGTCCGTTTCCGACTCGGCCATGGTGAGGAGAGACACAGAACGTCGTGAGGAACCGACCGTCTTATTCAATGGTGCGGTCCGTGGGAAGTCCTCGCAGTGGTCAGTGTGAGAGACCCCGGCCAGTCCGGTCAGCGTGTTGCGTGGCCGTTTTCTCCACAGTGAGACCAAACCGGCCAAGGGGCACGAACCCACTCATCATAGAGCGCGGTTACACATCCTATATCAGTGTATTGAAACTAGTTTCGTTAGAAATATCTGTAACGTGTACTTCTTTAGAGTGGACGTGTTCGCAGGTGGCTACACACGAATAGCTCCAGAACGTGTGGGTGGGCGCGAATGGCGTTCTTCACGCATGTTGGTTATATTTTATTTGTTGGATTTGACTCGTGGATGTGGGGACTGGTCGCAATTCTTTCTGCGCCGTCCAATAGCGTTCTACTCTTGTTAAATCCCGTAGGTCACATGGTCGTCATCGTCGTCGTCTTCCTGTTTCGAGTCAAAATACGACCCGGCGATTCTTCTCGAGGAGTCGTCCCCGTCGCTGGCTGCGCTACCCAGTGCATGGAATGAGTCTAAGACGACTTGGAGCCGCTGCAGTGCTTCGGGGGCTGAAGGGCGTCGGTTAGCGTCGAACGACAGGCAGTCGAGGATCAGCATCGCGATGTCCGTCGGGCAGTCTGGTGTGATCGACGGCTGCAGCGCGCCAGTGCTTAGCAACTCTAGCATGGCCATCTCACTCAGTGGGGCACCACTCGAGAGCGTGATGTCCGAGAACGGCAATTCGTGGCTGTCGAGCTCGGCGAGAATCACGCCAAAGGCGTACATATCGACGGCCTTGCCATGCACGCCACGGCCAGAGAGTACTTCCGGTGCGATCGACCGACTCGAGTTGCCGCCCATGGCCATGAGCTCGAGGTCTTCCTCGCGGTGGCGACACATTCCAAAGTCGGTCAGCTTGGCCGTGTATTTTTCGTCGAGAAGCACGTGGTGGGACCTTAAATCACGGTGCAGAAGTGCCGGGTCGTGTGAGTGCAAGTACGTCAAAGCCCTGGCCACGTCCATCGCGATGCGGATCTTGCGCGCACTCCAAGGGCGCGCGCTCTCGTTGGCGCGTGTCGTCTTGAGGTGCTTATGGAGGTCTCCGTTCGCCATGAATTCAAGCAGCATTTGCAAATCCGACTCGCTCGTCCAGGACACGCCGATGAATTGCACAATGTTCTCATGGACGAGCCGCCCGAGAAACTTGATCTCCTCAACGAACCGCTCGAACATAAACGGCTCGCTCCTCTTGTGGTAGAGACGCTTGACGACAACCGTGTCGGTCTGGTATCGTGCAAGCCAGATCACGCTGTTGGCGCCGATGCCGATTTGCATCACGAGCTCGATGTCGAGAATGTCAACACGCAACGCCAGAAGATCCGGGTCGTCCCACATGTCAATGGGTCCGTACCGATTGCTGCCCGTCGCTAGCGGATCGTAGGTCTCGTTGTCAAGACTTGATCGACGTGGTGACATGCGGGCCACCAGGATCGAGACGATCATCACGAGCGCGACTGCGCAGCCCAGGATGATGTTTAGCGTGGCGCTTGTTGACGTCCCAGACGAATCGGACGGCTTGGGAGTCGGCGCAGGCACACTGCCGGTCGGGTCGTTGATGGCTGGCGCAGTTGTGTTCGCAGCGACCGCTTTCTTGCACAGCGTGTACCTGCCACGCAGCACGACCGATTCGACGCACGTGCCCTTGACCTCGAATGCCGCTTGGTCGATCTCAAATGTCCGAAGCTTGGACACGAACGCGATCTCCGCATCCGTGAAGAAAATGTTTGAGATTGGGTTGCCGCGGAGATCGCTACGAAAAGCAACATAGTTTTCAGTGAGTTGGTATGAGGTTGTAGTGTCCATGTAGTTCCTGAGACTTACAGTGACGACAAGCTGTTCATCTGGAACACGGATGGAGGGATCGCTGTGAGTGAGTTGCTGCTCAGATTTCTACACACAACGACCGAGTTGTCAGAAACCCTGAATTGAAAGCACAGGTGGATGGATGCGGATGGCGTACAACAGGCGGAGACTAACGAAACCCGTGAGCGTAGCTTGCGTGAGGTTATTGCCACTCAAGTCCCTGGATCAAATCAGAATCATGAGCCATCCGAAGGAGTACCAGGTATATCCCGCTTGATTACGCACAGTTTCTGCATCGTCGAATTCATGGCCTCGACATCCTGAGGAATTTTACCAAGCTGACAACCCGCGAGGTCAAGCTCCTTCAAGGACGTGGGAAACGTTCCTTTGAAGATGGGGCCAAACCGGTTCTCTGACAGATCCCTACACTCTTGAAGTCAGACCCAAGCTTTGAACTTTGCATAGCGTAGGAGACGCCAAGGAAATGCAACGAAGTGACGTACAGGATCGTGAGTCGCTTAAGTGACGACAAGTTCGGAGGCACTTCAGTGAGGAAACAGTCGGCGAGGCGGCTATAGTCAAGACAAAGTTAGCTGACAGTTGAACCTCCCTCCACGTGCCACCAAAAGAAGCCACAACGCACAGCTCGACGATGTCTAGTGGAAAGGCCTCGGCGTCGACTGCACCCAGTGCATTCCTGGACAGCGAGCTGCACATGTGGATCTCAAGAGAGTAAGTATTCTGAGTAAAAAGCAACCGATTGGAAACTCACAAATACGTACAGCGTGTTGTCAACTGCCCAGGCCTTGATATTGGGTGAGATCGCCGTGAGTTGGACTTGATCTAGAATGCTGTGGAGAGCAGGAGTCGTTCAGTTGATCAGATTTGTTGCAACGAATAACACCAATTGTCGCACACGACGTACACGTTATTGGCGCGAAGCTTCACTCCATCAAAGGCTCCTTCCGAGAAGGGATTCTGACTCAGGTCGCTACGCGAACGAAAGCTAACATATAAGAACACTCGCTTACGGTCTGCATGTCCATACCGCACGTACACAAGAGCCCACGTCTTCTCGATGCCAAAGTCCCCCGGCAGCATTTTGAGGTTGCAGTTCTGGAGTTTCCTACATGAAGCAAACCACGAGGAAGACGTAAGCTCACCCCAAATCATACGACATTGCGGTCAAATCTTGATGCTAGACGCACAGAGTACTGAGCGACGCGGGGAACGCATTGGCCATGGCGGCCGCAAAATTGTTGTTGGACAGATCCAGCACTCGCAAGGCCGGGAGGTTGGCGATACCCGACGGTACAGCCGATAGACTAGACGACGATAAATAGCTGAGAGTTCAACATACCACGACGTGAGCAATTTTGACTGGCTTGCGTGAAAAGGAACGTGGCGTACAGTTCTTGAAGGGCGGGGAGCTTGGGGAACTCGGTCAATGTGGCGAGGTTGTTGTTGGACACAGATCTACTCAACGCCGATGCAACATAGACGCAGGCACGTGAGCCATCACTCATCACGATTGAGATCCTAGAGGTCTCGGCCCGTACAGTTTAAGCAATCCAGACAGGGACTCAATATCGACAGGAAACTGGACAAGTTGGTTACTGGACACATTTCTAGGGAGGGTGGGTGACAGCGACCGTAAGTGGAGCACTCAGTGAGAGATGTGACACAGCGGATCAGAACGTACAAGACGTTGAGGGACGAAGGGAGCGAGCCGTTTGGCAACGCCGAGAGTTGGTTGGACGATAAATCTCTGTACAACACAGCAGGGAAATGCCACATGTGAGCATCTCGGAAGATTCTCTTGCAAGATTGGCTCGACGCACAAGTTGGTGAGCGCGGGTGTAGCACCGGCGGACCACGTTCGAAGCTTGCAGCCGGATAAATATCTGTGGTCATCAGCACCAGTCAGCATACACGCATCACTAGATCCCAAGCCACTGAGAAATCGTACAAAGAGCCGAGCTTCGGGAACGCTGGCAGCGTCTGGACGTCAGAGAGGTCGACGTCGCGCACCGAGAGGAGCTCGAGCGCCGACCAGCTGGCCAGCACATCGGATGGGATGGTGAATGGGAGCTGCTCGATGGTATCATCCGTGGCGGCGACCACCGGGCGAAGCGTGAGCTGGGTCGCCGTGGCCGGCAGCGCAAAGCTCTTGATCGCGGACACGTCGCTGGCGTTGAGCACGATCGCGTTCTGTAGGTCGCTGTCGTCGACGATCGCGACGCCGCTCTGCGCGAGCGCGAGAAGCTCGGCGTCGCGCGTGACCAATAACGTCCAACGGCTCGCGTCCGGCGGTGACAAACACAGTGCGGACGTCGAGGCCGCGAGCGGCTGACAGGTGGCGCCGCTGCGCATCTGGCGCGACGCCACACACGCTGCCTGGTCGATGCTGAGACCGAGACACGCCGTCGCGCCGGCCACGGCCGAGCACGTCGCGCCGCAGTTTGTCGTGAGCACACCGCCGTCGAGCGCAGCCGTCGGATCGTCCGCTGGGGCCACGCGGCCGGGCCCGACGTCGGCGGCCACCGCGGCTATGAGACTTGCGGCCGTGGCGACCGCGAGGCGGAGCCCGCCGGGCCGTCGTCTCCTGCGCACGCCCCGCACGTCGCGGCGGCGCTCCATGAGACCGCAGAGCGAGGGACGCAAAGGCAGAGTGGCGTGACGCCCATGCCAAAATGGTGGGTCGTCGCAAAACGCCCTTGCACTGGCGATCGGCGTCAGCGGGAGAAAAAGAAAGGAGGAGGAGCTGCTTCGACCGCCTTTCTGAGCAGAAACGAGTCTCCCGTGGGACGAATCAGTAAAGACCGTGTACCTGGACTTTCTCGCAAAAGCAAAAAACACAAAAAAAAATCGTCAAAAACCACAAATCGGGGAAATGCTACTGCTAACGTGACAGTGTACCCATCAAAAGTGGTTTTTGGGGTTGGAGGAATTTGTGAAAATTCAGGAAAACGTTGCAAAAACTGAAGAGCTCCCCGATACAGTACGAGCTCCGGTCCAGCGCTGCTCTCAGAAGAGACGTTTGCCGTCCATTTTTCGATCACTCTCGGATACGTACGGACGCGGGCTCTGCACCTGACCACCCGCCAGCGATGTGGATGATGGAGAGGGTCGAGCGAGCGGAGCGAGGGAACGACCTCGGGAATCATAGGCCCTTCCTCCTGGTTCGCGACACAAACGTAAACGGCCATGACTCCGACCTTCCCGTAACGGCGTGTCCACTGTGGGGTCCGCACGATCTCCCACTTGAACAAAAAGGGAAAATGGAGATGGCGTCCGGGTGCTTCCTCAAGTCGTTGACGCAGATGGTCTGACAGCACGCAAGAGCTTGAGGTGACTCAGGCGGACGCTACGTTGATACACAAGGTCAGACATGGGGCCAGGCGAGAAACGTCCGGGTGCGTCGCCGACAGACGTCGAAGTCTGTGGGGAGCCTCGCAACGTCCGACAGGCTGCATTGCCGTGGGCTGCGGTGGCTGGGAGGACCTTCAGCGGCACTCGATCTCGATCACGTTGGAGCTGGTATAGGGATCGCGCCACACGGCACGCGGATTAACGGCCACGAAAGAACAAATCATGTTGGATCTCGAGAAGGTACGCCACCATGTTTACTTCAACGAAGCAGCGTGATGCGTGGCTGCGATGTACATACACGAAGCGGTGCGATGGACCGAGAGAGAGAGAGAGAGAGAGAGAGAGAGAGAGAGAGAGAGATTTGGTTCTGGTGAGTCGATGCAGCCGACCCATCGACAGCTTCCTCCACGACTCGCCGGGTAGTGACGCGCTGTTGCTTTTAGCTAGTAGAGAAATTCACCGAGTCTGTCGGAACCACGCGAGGATGACGTCCTGGTGGGCGGTGTCGTTCCGTGGTAGCGCACCGGCCAGAGGTGGCTAGGTGGTAAAGCTTTGGATCGCAGTAGAAAACCGATCCAAAGCGGATTCACAACTATTTGTTCAACCCCAAAACCAACAATGTACCCATCCTTTTCGGTGTCAACGAGATCCCATTGTCTCGTCATCCCAATGGAAGCAATAAATACCCCTCCTCATCTCCGAAAGAACTGGCGGCGCCGGCGCACATATGCGCGTCCGTGGCGCTTGCGCTCGAGCACGTCGGCGGCGGTCTGGCCGGCGTGGCACGACAGAAACGGGTCGGCGCCGCTCTGGAGCAGCACGTCCAGCAAGGCCACGACACTGTCGGTCATTTGGCACTCGCCGAGCTCGCGAAGCGGCGTGCAGCCGCTGTCGTTGGCCACGTTTGGGTCGCAGCCACGCCCCAGCAGCGCACGCAGCAGCGCGACGTCATCGGTGCGCGCGGCCCAGTGGAGCACGGTCGAGCCGTCCTCGTCGGTCGCAAAGAGGTCGGCGCCGTGGCTGAGCAGGAACGAGGTGATTTCGAGACTGGCCTCGCTGCCCGACTGCTGCTCATCGGCGGCGACCACGAGCAGCGGCGTGCGCCCGTGGTTGTCGCGCGCGTCGACGTCCACGACGCCGTCGCGGACCAGTACTTTGACGAGCTCTGGGAACCGGTAGTCGGCCGCGAGCAGCAGCGCCGCGTTGTGTTCGACCGTCGCGCTGCGCGGGTCGGCGCCGAGCCGCAGCAGCTCGCGCACGACCTCGACGTTGTCCTCCCACACGGCCTGCGTGACAATGTCCGACTGCGTGACGACCGCGCCGTTGGCGACGAGACACTGCACGGTGCGCGCGTCGCCGCCCTCGCTCGCCGTGAAGAGCGGCGTGACGTACGCGTACGACTGCGTCGCGTCGGCGCCGTGCGCGAGCAGCGGCTCGAGCCACTCGTTGGCGCCGCTTGTCGCGGCGTAGCTGAGCGCTCCGGCCAGAGCCGCGTGGCGGTCGCGGTCGCTCATGTGGGTCGTGAAAATGGGCGACGTCACCACGAGCTCGAGCATCTCGCGCGCGAGTGTGGGGTGAGTGGTTTCCCTGTCTCCTTCGATGATCGAGACCATGATCCGCGGCACGAGGACGCACAGCGCGTCTTTGAACATGGGCTCCGCGAAGAGCCACGCCAGCAACTCGACGTGGCCGTGGTGCGCGATCGCGCCAAAAACAAAGTCGCCGTGGAGCGCGCTCTCGAGCCAGAGCTCGTCGCGCTCGGCGTCGCCGCCAGCGCGCGCGCGCGCGTTCATTTCGTCGACGTTGCTCCGCACGTGAGGCTGCGCAAAGTACCGCCGAAAGACGTCGAGGTCGCCGTCGCGCACGGCCGTGAAGAACGCGCGCATGGTGACATCGTCGTGTCGGGCGTCGCTCATTTGGGAGGGAGGGGAGGGGAAAAAATGAGTCGGAAGAAAAAGACGGTCTCCGCAAGAATACTTACTGGTTCCAAGTTTGCACACGTCACATATATTATGGCTCCCTCATGATTTGATAGTGTATGATTGGCTCAAAAGCTTGGAAGAAACGCATGGATGGGTTGGAAAAATATCTTGGTCACCACGGTCTCCCGGTTCAGGCTCGAAATCTGGATTGGAAAACAATGGATCCAAAACGTGGGGTCGTCTCGTCAAGGAACTCGAGCGTCACACTCAAATACCGTGGTCCTTCAGCCACGCACGACCATCTTCGCTCTCGTTCAAAACCATATACGGCGTCGTGCCATCCGGGGTCGCTCGCGCCAAATCAGCTCCGTGCCCAACGAGCAGCTCCAGGATCGCCACGGCCATGTCCACGTGCTTCCCTTCGCGGATAATCTCGGCCGCAAAGTGCGCCGACGTTTTTCTCGCGACGGCCGAGGGTAAGTTTGGGTCGGCACCGTACAAGAGAAGCATTTGGACCATGTCCATGTCGGCACTAGACACAGCCCAATGGAGTGGCGCGTAGTCGTCACGTTTGGTACTACAGATCGCGGTACTGGCCCCAAGCTCGAGAAGGACCATGGCTGTCGCGACATGGTTCACGCGGCGGTCATTGCTATTGCGACCAACGTATCGCCGCACTGCTCCTGTGAGGGCTGTCCAACCGACGCGATCCTGAGCATCAATGTCAATACACGAAAGCTCCAAAAGCGACGGAACGATCTCGTACAAACCCCGTTCAGCCGCGAAATGGATGTGCAGTTCGTTCGCGTGGCTGGTTCGCGCGCGCGGGTCGGCTCCGACATCCAGTAATGCCTCGACTGCCTCGAGGTTTCCTATCTCAGCGGCTAAATAAAGAGCTGAGCTCTCCCCCACTTTGACAGCACCGTGACGAGCCAAGGCCTTGATCGCTGGACCGGGTGACTCGACACCAACGGCGTGCCAAAGTATTCCGTAGCGCCAATATTGTCTCGGCACCGACCGAGCCACGTCTGCGCCATGTCCAAGCAGTAGCTCAAACGCTTCGTCAGATTTACGATAGCAATGAATTGCTGCGACGAGAAGCGAGGAAAGCGTTTCCATCTGAGCTTCGTACGGATAGGTTGCCCACACTTCCGACGCGAGCAGAAATTCCAGCATACGCAAATCCTCCTTTGCGATAGCCATTTTCGCTGTGTCTTCGACCATGTACTGGATGGTGTGGTGCAGCGCGACAGCCACGGGCGACGACATGAGCCACGCGACGATATCGTACTGGCCGTGATCGACAGCGACATGAAGCAGGTCATGGTACAAGGAAGGCGATCCGCCGTAAATCCAAGACCTCCTCCAACCACTGACGATATCCGCGGAAATAGAGCCTTGGCTAGCACGCGCGATGAGCACCCTGGGTGTGATGCGGCTCTCCAGTTCGAGAGCTGCGCTGAGGGCCGTTGGCTGCGCAAAGTATCGCTCAAAGGCCGCGACGTCACCGGTTATGGTGGCCTCATAGAGGTTCACGCTCGAATGCGCAGGCATGGGCACTGTCTCGCTTGCTCGTTGCTGTTCAAAAAGACGAAGTGAGGTCTTCCAGGGGAAAGAAGAAAGTGTGGGTGAGGGCAAGTGTGGTCACTGTCATTCAATGCATTTTTACCATCAATCAAACGTCGGGGAAAATGCTGGGATACCGCGTCCCGGACGCATGGGGGCTGTTCTCTGGTGTGTGATTGAGGGTGCGTTTACATATCCGATCAGTGTCAGCGAGCAATTCTAATTTGTGGTGCAACCATTTTCGAACTCAACAAAGTGATGGGTCCATCTCCCAAACTCTTCAACGATATCTTTTCGAGGAAATCCCTCTTTGGGGCCATTTGGGCTTCTTTCCATTGTTTTAGTTCTCCCATCGTGAAGAGACAATGAAATCAAATGGCGTCACAAGTTCGGAGGCCCTCACCGGCGCTTTGTTGCGACGTGGAGCCGACGCCAACGTTGCTGTCGCAACGGAAAACGGCCCACTATTCACCAAGCAGCCCCATGTGGCTTTTGCTCGGCTGTGCGCGCACTCACCCACGATGGTGTGGTGGCGGACGTCGACGCGCGCACCTCACGAGCGAAAGAATACTGCTTCTTCCTCCAAATACTCACGACCAGACTCAGTAGTCGCCAGCATTTCCGCGGCGCTCACACCGTTGTTGTCACGGATAAATGGGTCGGCACCAGCGCGCAGTAGCTCTCCAAACATCTCGGCCATTGCCCCAAACACGTCGTGCTGCGTCCGCGCAAGCAGCGCAGCCATCGGCGTCTGGCCGTTTGTGTCACGCAGGTTCGGGTCGGCTCCTCGTTCGAGACAGACGCGCAGGCACTTTTCGCTGCGGCTCTGTAAAACGTGGTGGAACCCGCTGCGTCCCTTGTCGTCGACGGCGTGGACGGACGCGCCGCCCTGAAACAGCAGCATCATGATTGGGTGCTTTGGTACGGTGCCGCGATCGTTGTGGCGGGACTCGCTTGCGACGGCCAGGAGCGGGGTGTATCCGCGCGAGTCGCGCGCATCAACATCGGCAAACCCCTCGTGGATCAACAGCCACACGGTCTCAGCAAAGCAGTGGCTCGCAGCCTCGTGGAGAGGAGAGCCGTGTTTGCCAATGTGGGCGTCGGCATCGGCGCCACGGAGCAACAGGTCACCCACGAGCGCTTCCACTCGGTTGTACGCACGCTGCGTGAGCAGATCGTTGACGTCAAGCCACGCGCCGTGGGCCAGCAGCAAGTCGAGCGTCTTGGAGTTCCCCTGGTACGCGATTTCCTTGAGCGGGGTTTTGTAGTCAACGCGCAGGTTGGGGTCTGCGCCGTACCCGAGCAGCGCGCCGACCCACCAATGGTACCCGCGCGACACGGCCGTGTTGAGCATCTTGCCGAGCACATCGAGCCGCTCGTCGTCTCCCATCACCTCCTGAAACAGCGGCGACTCGATCATGATCTCGACGATCTCGCGCGACGCCGTGTAGTCGTCGGCAAAGATGCAGCTATGCAGCGTATCGCTCATGATATGGCGGAGGGTCTCGCCAAACATGTCGAGCTGCTCGCGCGCAAACCACGAACCTGCGTGATGCCGACGGACAGACGCCGATGGCCACACTCTTGGCGGAGAACAGACAGGAGGTGGCTTCGAACAAGGCAACGATGTTGGGAATGTTGCTGAGTGCTGGTGCTGACCCGTTTGTCGCAGATAACCGCGGTGTGAGCGCGGCGGATATGCTCGCGCGTACAGAGTCCGGTCGAGCGTTCCTGGTTGAGAAAGAAGGCTTCTTCCGCCGCAGCCCGTGATGAGAAGCGCTCAGTCGTGGTTATTTTTCTTTTCTTTGTTGTTGCCTTTTCATCCAACTACTAGCCGTAAATCTTCGTGGCATGTCTGAGTGTTTTGGTCAAGTCAAAGTAGCACAGCCCGTTGAACGACGGAAACCATTGAAAGGTTTTGTGTTTAGTTCTAGCTTTCTTTCGTTTAGAGCTGCAGTTGCATCTTGTCGCCATGGGTCTTGTAGTCCCAGCGGCGCTTGAGAATCTCCGTGAGGCTCTGCTTGGTCATGGTCGCGAGCTTGCCATCGCGGATGAAGCTCCCGACGTTCTCGGGCGGCAGTGCAAAGATGTTGGCGACCTCGTGGAGAATGTCAAACGCGTCATCGATCGCGTCGTGGCGATAGCCGCTAAAGATCTGGCGGTACGCGTTCACGTCGCGCAGCAGCATGCAGGCGCCGTCTGGGTCGAAGCGGAACTTCTGGAGATGCTGCAAGTATAGGTCCTTGAAGACCGCGCTTAGCCCGATGAGGAACCGGTCACGGTTCTCGGCCATCTACCCAAGAATCAGCTTGAGTTACCGAGCACCCACGCCAATCTAGCCATTCAGAGAGAACGTACCAGCACTTGCGCGATGAGCGTGACGAGTGGCTGCAAGAAATCGATGCACTTTTTGCACGCGCGCGAACACGACAGCGACATGTTGGCCTCGCTGCCGATAAAGTCGGTCTTGTCCTGCGTGGTCGCGAGGATCTGCGCGAGCATCTTCTCGGCCACGGAAAACACTTGCTGGAGCCCCGCGGCGATCGCGCGCTCGAGCTTTTCCGCGCACTTGCGCTTGCTCTCGTAGCAGATCCTAATACAGAAGCACGAGGTTTGTGGTTTGTGAGCTTGTCACGATACATGGGGAGAAAGGTTTTTTGGATCGTACGTGAGCTGCGTGGGCCAGTCCGCGAGCATCGGAGAAATGAGTGCGTCAAACTGCTCGTCCGTAAAGTCAATGCGCTTGAGCACATGCTATAGGATCATCTTCACACAGTCAGAAAGGAGCACAACCCATGGAACGGGAAAAGTGTTGTCCGTCGAACCTCGAGCACCGAGAAAAACTGCTTTGCCGAGTTGGTGGAGGCCAACGACTCTTGTAGCAGGTCGTTGGTGAGGGTCATCAGTTTCTATAGACCACACGAATCCAAGCGTTAACGAACCGAACGAAGCAGTAAGGAAACATAAGCCTAGTGATCACGCACGGCGAGGTATTCCTCCATGAACGAGGCCATGAACGATGAGAAGATCTTGGTGATGAGCTCGCCGCGCATCTCGTTGTCCTTGAGAATGATATCGCACCGCTCGAGTGCGTCCTTCATTCTGTCCGCATACTGCTGTGGCACGTTGTCGTCCTGCGCAATCGACACGAGCGATTCGTAAAACTGGAGCACGGCCGACTCGGTGGTCGCCGCGGGCATTGGTGTCGCGGCGGCCCCTGATGCGCTTGCGATGTCCTTTTCGAGGCTCGACGACGACGGCGTCGATGGCGCTGCGGTGTTGAGCGACGACCCATTTTGCGGAGGTGGCGGCGCTGTGTTCCCACTGGCCTTCTCGCCGGCCTTTTCGGCTTTGGCAGCCTTTGCTTTTTGCTTGATCGGCACGACGGGCGCAGGGAATCGCACAGACGCGAAGAGCTCGCGGAATTGGGACTGCACCAAGTCGAGCTCCGTGCGGAAGTACCGCTGGCGGTGGCTGCCGAAGAGAGAATGGAGCTGCAGCGCGAGGAACGCGCGCATACGCTCCCGGTCACCTAGCTGCGTCGCCGCGTCGGACGTCGCTGCGAGCTCGGTGGCTTCCTTGAGCGGACTGAATGTGGCGTTCGCGATCGGCACGACGCGTGCCTGGGAACCCCCAGTGGACGAAGGAATTTCTAGCATTTCGATCTGCTGCGCGAGCTCGCAGGTCCGTTCGTACGCTGCACACAGCAGCCGCACATACTCGGGGTTAGAGGAAGAGGAGGAAGACGACATGGAAGAGGCCGGTGGCTGTCGTGCACTGAGCATGTTGTCGAGGTACGAAAAGATGCCGAAGGCCGGGTCGTTGAAGAGCCGCTCCACGAGCAGCTCGCGGATCGACGTGCAAGTCGCGGCCGGGAACACGTTGCCGATGACGAGGAACTGCTCCTTGCAGACCGTTCGGATCTTGGCGTAGAGCGACTCGAGGTCCTGGATCGGGTTGAGCGAGTCGGTGTCGGCGGCCATGGACGTGAGCCGGTCCTTCATAACGTTCCACACGTACCGGTCTGCGACTTTTTCCTTGTCGTTGTACTCGATCAGCGACTCGGCGCATTTGCGCATGGCCTTGAACTTGTCGCGCTCCTGCGCGTCACTAAACTCGTTGAGCAGATCATTCTCAATCGTCTGGCTTAGCCGCTCGATCTCGCCGACAGCCACGAAGATCGACGGTGCCGAGAGCTCAGTCGAGAAGATGAGCATCTTCTTGATCACACGTGACGCCTCATGGAGCTGGTTTTTGTCCTGTAGCGTGTTGAAAAGGCGGTTGTTCGACCGTGTGAGCTTACTATCCGGATCGTTCAGCGCCAGCAGCGCCTCCATCATTTCGTCCGTGTCCAGCACCCGCGTGCGCTCCTGGTCGAGTGTCGCGAGCTTGTCGCCGATCACGACGGCGGTCGAGCTCACTTTGGTGAACCGCTCTTCCAAATCCTCCATTTGCACACAAATTTGCTACGCGCGAGCACCATGACTCAGTCAGAACGCATCGCTATTTCTCTCATTCCAAGCCATGCTCACATTCAGAAGTTGCTCCGGGTTCTTGAGCCCGTCCTGAAACTTGGCCGCTACTTTTTGGTTGTCCTTCTCGAACGCAGCGATGCGGTCCGAAATGACCTGTCGATGGCGCAGCAACCGCTCGATCGAGTCGCTCAGCACGGCCTCCAGTTCGTTCATCGACTTGGTTTGTTGCGTGAAGGATTCGGTGCGCGACGCCGCCGCCGCCGCCGACGGCGATAGCGTGACTTGCCCGGGCACACTGCCGGCGGTGGCCGCGCTGCCCGTGCGGAGACTTGTGCGCTTGGGTAGCGGTGCAGCCCACGTGCTGGCGAGCAGCTGGTCGATCATGGTCTCGGCATCGTACGGCACCGCGCCTGGCGCGCCCCACGCGTTGAGCAGCTTCTCGAGCTCGTCGCTGCGCACGCCGCCCGTGGACTTGGTGGTTGTGTGGCTATTGCTGCCGCTCTGGTGGCGCGACGACGAAGGCGTCGCTGGCGGCGCCATCTTACCTTGCTCGGGTCTTGTTCCAAGAGGTGGGAGGAGAAAATGTCGCCGCGCCTCTTCAAGATCGCGATGGGTTGTATTTTGGCTCAGATCTCGAACCAGATGGAGAATCAGTCAGTCAGGGCCATTGGCAGCCACTTTCCACCCAGTCATGGGTTGGATTTGTTCCAATCTGAGGCGACCCTGGAACGTTCTATATCCCCTCGTTTTAACAACATATATGGACTCGTAGAATCGTAATTGTGTCTCATGGGAGCTTCGTGATGGCACTAAAGCCGGGATTGTATCGACACCTCGGCTTGCGTGCGGTCGCTGGATCGTCTGCACTGGCTTCTTTTGGATGGCTCCCGCTGGGCCTTGGGTTGCTTCGCGCAGCTGCGCAGAGAAGATGCGGCCAACACCAAGAGCTGGACGTGGCCGGTCGACCACCACTGGCGTCAGTCTGTCTCATGGCACAGCCAATGGCACTCGCGCCGCGCGTCGCGCGTCGTCGTCGCCGCCACTGCCACGCGTCCTGGCGGCAGTAGCCACTTGGGTTACGCACTGCCATGCATACGCTATCTGCCCATGGCGGAGCGACAGATCCAAACCTGGGGGAGGTATCCAGTCGTAGTGGTCCGGGAGAGCTGATTTTGGATCGCTGGCGACAGCCAACGTAACCTAATCAAAGTTACAAGCGCCACTGGTTGTTCTGTGTCCGACGTGGCTCATGTGGCGTCAGGACAGCCAGTCACCCGAATCGCTCTCTCACGCTCTCTGTCTACGTCAAGAGACGCGCCGGCAGACGACGCGCGGCAAAGTGCTGACGTGGGGGGTACACCGTAACCCTTCCCGGACCTGATTTGTCTTTTCGGAACAGTCGCGGAAGCTCTTGTTTGGGGGCTCTTCGTTCTTGCTGTGTTTCTTTCGCTGCCATCGCGCCGCCATGGCAGCCACTGCGCAATGGCGCTAGAACTGGCACCGCCAGTGATTTGCCACCCTCTAAATTTTCGAAGTGGTCAGTGCTTCCCACACTGTGTCGTACGTGCATTCTCACGTTTTGGAACAGCCCATCGTTTTGAAAATGGAAGCGATGCGCCGTGCCACCACGATGGCCGGAGGTGACACGCCACGTCGCCGAGCGCCGCGTCACCTTACAAAGCACAAGTACTAAACTGACTAGATTCCTTACCACCGCGAATCACGCCCTACGCCGGGAAGGATGCTGGCGGCGAGGAATTCCGTCGAGGATTGTGTTCTCTCTTGGTGCGATGCCAGAGTCCAAAAAAGTCAAAGCGCGGAGAACGTCGAGAAGAAAGAATGTTCTCCCAGCAGGTTACGGTCGGCTACGCTATACATATATAATTTTACGCAGGTTTTCACCCCCAACACGACGAACTGCCGTGACTGGCAGACGCGCCAGGCCCATATCCACATGTAGTCCACCGTCGTGCGGTCGTGGAGATCCGTGTTGACCTGTTATCTTTCATATATGTTGTGCCAGCGCCTGGACGCATTCTCGTTGGCACCCTGCCTTCCCCCCCTCTCCATGGGACGGCGTCATAACCGAGAAAGCGAAAGCGTGGAAACATTCACCGAACGCGCCGGCAAGCGGCGCCCATTTGCTATAAGCGGCGCGTGTGCCGAGTGTGTATATAGCCACCAGTCCGATTTTGGCGGTGTGAGGACAGACGACCGACCAACACTCGAGCGAGCCCATGGGATCCTTGCGTGGGATGCCGTCGCCCGTTGCGGCAACGCTCCAGGAGCCGAGTTACACCGACGGCAAGAAACGAGCCGGTGGCGGCGCCGGCGTGCGTACCCATAGCGTCGCAGAACCGCTGGAGCCGCCGATGGCGACTGCGGCCAAGAAGCCGCTCCGTGGCGACTCGCTGGGGCGCGACGCGCCGTCGACGACCGTGCCCCGGCTCGTGGCGCCCGAGGATCTGCCGCCACATCTGCGCGACCACCTCGTGGGCGTGAGCGCGACCCACTCGGCGGCCTCGACGACCTCGTCGGCGGGCGAGGGCGAGCTGCTGCCGCCGCTCACGAACGTCACGGCGTCCAAGCGCGCGCACCTCGTCGAGACGAGCGCGCCCGTCGAGATCAAGCGCGTGATCGTGTGCGGCGCCGGCATCGTCGGGCTCACGACCTGCTACTACCTCGCGAAACTCGGCCACGAAGTGCTCTGCGTCGAAAAAGAGGCGAGCGTCGGCACCCAGGCGAGCTTTTGCAACGGCGCGTTCCTCGATCCGTCCATGTACTCGTCGTGGGCCGACATGGGCAACCTCAAGCGCGTCAAGGCCTCGGTCCAAGGCGGCGTGTCGCGCACGATCCTCGAGGTCTCGGCCGCGCAGGCCGCGTCGCGGTCGGTCGAGGCCAGCAACGCCGTCGAAGTGCCCGGCGGCCCGGCCGCCGACGCCCATGGGGAGACTGTGCCACTCACGCGCACGCGGTCCGGACCGTCGGCCTCGGCCACCGCGACCTCGGGCACGCGCGGCTGGCGCGGCGTCGGCAAGCCCATGAAGTTTGAGTTCAGCGCGCTGCGCGACCCGACGTTCTGGAAGTGGGGCTGGAAGTTTTACCGCAACTCGAAGAACAAGCAGAAGGCCGACGCGAGCAGCCGCACGATCCGCGAGCTCGGGTTCTACAGCATGATCAAGCTCCGCGAGCTCCAGATGAACGCCAAGAAGGGCGAGCTCGAGATGGACGAGACGGCCGAAGGTACGATCGAGGTCTTCCGCAACGGCGCCGAGCTCGACCACGTCTGGGACTCGGACCGCAAGCGCCACCTCGAGGAGCTGGGCATGGATCTCCAGCCGCTCGACCAGCAGTCGGCCGAGGAGCTCGAGCCGGCTCTCCGCTCGGACGTGTACGAACCGGGCGCGATCCTCTCGGCCTATGGCACGAGCGGTGACGTCCACAAGATGTGCCAGGCGCTCTACAAGCTCTGCATTCGCGAGGGCGTCATGTTCCGCTTCAATGCCGAGGTGATTGAGATCCTGTCGAACCGCACGCGCGTGATCGCGCTCCAGACGCGCCGCGGCGCACTCATCGAAGGCGACGAGTTTGTGCTCGCGCTGGGCAACTCGACGGCACCGCTCGCGCGCCGCGCCGGTCTGCCGCTGAGTATCTACCCGGTCAAGGGCTACGTGATCTCGGTGCCTGTCAGCCGCAACTTCAAGCCACTCAAGCACAACGTGTACGCCGGCGGGCTCGCGCTCGTGTCGCCGCTGGGCCGCTGGCTGCGCATCTCTGGCGGTGTCGACTTCTCCAACCCGAAGAAGAACCGGTCGAACCAGCCGCGGTTCGACTGGCTGCTCGCACAGGCCAAGACGCTGTTCCCAGAGGGTTACTTGAACACTAAGGAGATGAAGACCCACGTGTGCTGGCGGCCCGTGACGCCCGACGACGTGCCGCTCATCGGCCGCACCCACATCGAGAACCTGTTTGTGAACGCTGGCCACGGCTCCAAGGGCTGGACGCTGTCGTTCGGCGCGGCGGCGCTACTCGCGGACCTCATCAGCGGCCTGCGCCCACAGCTGGATGTGTCCAAGTTTGACCCGCATCGCGTGTAGCTGAGCAGCAGCACACATTAACCCAGTACGATAGAAGAAGCCTCTGCGCCCTTTTGCTCCCGACGAAGAAACAAAGGCAAACCAAGAAACATCAACCACGTCCATGGACTCTTCGAACGAGTCTGATAGAGAATGATACAAGAAAAACGACGGAGCAAGGGGCACAAGCGTGCATGAAAAGAAAACAGGGACCAACGCATCTGCGAAGGAGAAACCAAGAAAGAACAAGTAGAAAGAAAAGGAAGAACGAGATCGGCCGGCCCGACCCACTGCGTAGAGTAGTAGAGACATTAGAACAAGCGAGTGGGGACGGCGACGACGGCACCGCAGACGCAGCAATTCAGGAAGACAGTAGAAGAACAAGCCGTAGAAACAGTATTGGTAGATGTAATTTGGATTCTTTATTAGCGACTAATTTACTTGGAGCCACGCACGCCGTGGAGAGAAACAACATGTTCGTAGTGACTAAATGGATTAGAGTTGGAACCAAGCCTGCTCAGCCTCGAGATGGCAGCGCGTGAGGGCGATCCAGCCGCTCATGATCAGTGGCAGTATTCGCTCCTCGAAAAACGCGGCGTCATCCGGGCGGTGGAAGAACCACTCAGCACACGCCTGACACTGAGTGACGCTTAAAAACGGACAGGTTGTGTCGTTGTCTTCTGCGCTAGGCAGCGGCATGAGCTGCTCGGCCTCGATACGAGCCCGCAGTCGAGTGTTGAGTCGTTCGGCCGCGAGCGTGAGAAGCTGATGGCTCAACTTACACAGGAACTCCTCTTGGACCCGCTCAGAGTAGGCCTTGAGCTCTACCTCGCTGATTGGTGCTCGTTGTTCAACTTGTAGCACGTCTTCGAGCGCCAAAACGTAGCTGCGGAGTTGAGCTATCCGCTGTTGTCGCCGTTGTCTCCGCTTGATGAACTCTCTCGTCTCGGTCATCAGCTGACCGACAGTGGAATGCGGTGAAGACGTATCCATCAGCTCATCTGGATGCATCGCATCGATGTCATTTCCAAACTCATCACGTGCGAGCTGGCGCAGATTCTGTGATAGTAGCCACATAGGGTGTCAGCGTCAGTTTGTGGCTTCGAGATGTCGCATCCATTGCACTCTCTTACCTCATATAGGCTTTTAGCCTGCGCCGCGGTCTTATCAGGTGTTGTGACAGTTACTTGGTCGTCGAACGCGAAGATGCGAAGCGGGCGGACAGCCTGGTGCGACGACGGAGACGCGCTTCGTCTTGGCATTGTACCAGCTGGTGAGATTTGCTGGGACCCATTGGCTAACCGTCCACTTTTACCCCGTCGAGGAGAATGGACTACGACAAAGTCTGAGGCTGGCAGTGGTGAAGGAGGTAGCAGCAGAGATGGTGCATCGTGTTGCGCCGTGCAGTTGGGCTCAACAAGTCCCGAGACTTGAACGAGGTGTGTCTGAGTCGGCTTGAAGAGAAGCGAAATTGTCGAAGGAACCATATCGATTCCCGAAGAATGGTCCGTCGCGTACTTGTGGCCCTCACAACCGTGTTCGAGGCTAGAAATCGAGTGTCCTTCGTCGGGGATATCTTGCGTAGTTACCTTCGAATCGATGAGAGTGTCGTTTTCCATGTTCGGCAAGAGAGACACAAGCGTGTGATGATCTCCAACGCTAATCTCACGCTGATTCTCGGAGCACCCAGTTGTTGCTTCACCAAACTCATCCTCTTCAACTTCTGGTGTGAGTGATCGAGTCACCTTGGTAAACTCATTCTTCCCATGGAGTTTGAGAATAGTGTCGTTGCTTGAGGCACTTCGAGTAACGTTGAAAACCTCTGGCAGCGCGAACAAATCACCCAGAGCACTGGATGTAACAGGTTCCGAGGGATTCATGAGTGAAAGGCATGGGCGGTTAGTGCGCTTTGAGACGCCGAGATTCTCTTTAGGTTCGGTCTTTTCCTCTTCGAGTTGGATCTTGTCATGTTTGACCGTGGCTGCAGCTAGGGCAGGGGCGTGAACCTCTGAAGTACTGTAACCGTTATCGGACAGTGTTGAAGCTGACGATGCCGGAGACG
>JAADVT010000330.1:0-32075 GCA_023335895.1 Pythium rishiriense
AAACGCCACAACCTCCCAGTGATTCCCACTCGCGGCCATATCCATCGCCGCCGTCGTACAACCTTCATCACGCGTCTCGTGGAGATACTTGACGACGTCCAAGTGGCCTTTGGCTGCTGCCGCGTCCATCGCGGAGACAGTACACGAGACGGACACGTGTTGGACGAGGAAGCGGATGAGTTCGAGGTTACCATCTCCTGCGATTCCGTCGATGTCGATGTCTTGCAAGTAGTGGAGACCCCGCTTTTTCTGGATGATGGTGAGGACCTCTAGATCCTGGAACCGCAGCGCATCGAACTCGACACGCTCGTAATGCGTTTGTTGGAAGCGCTGAGCGTCTTCACTGAGGTACGAGTGGTTAATTTCCATGTCGTGGTGCTCGAGTAGATATATCAACGTGGATCGCACGTTCTTGAAGCGGGACTTCTCGGTGCGCGACAGCCCTCGCCGGGAAGACGAAAAACTCACATGACGATTTGCATACTGAAGATCCGGAGCTCCTCGATAGCATGATCTTGCCACCTTGTCCATCCCGTCCATCGTAAAGCCTTCGTTTCGGTTCTCACTCAAAAATCGGACAATATCGAGATGACCGTGCACTGCAGCATCCTCCATGGCACGAGACGTACAACCTTCGTGTCGGTTGCGATGGAGAAACTGGACGATCTCGAGGTGGCCGTTGGCCGCTGCGTCGTCCATTGCTGCGCTTGTACAGCCAACAGCAGTGTCGTGGAGGAATATAACCGTGTCGAGATGGCCGTTTCTCGCAGCACCATCCATGGCGTCGGTTGTGCACGTCACACGAGTCGTCGTAGCCACCAACTTGATCGATTCCAGATACCCCCGTGACGCTGCTGAGTCAATGTTCACGTTTGCCAAGAAGCGGAGACTGCGTGTGCGTTGGATGAGCGCGAGTGTCTTGTGGTCACCGGCGTCGAAACAGGCACGTTCGAGCTCGCGCGTGTGGTATTCTTCGCGGTGCTCCAGGAGGAAAACGAGAATGCCCATGTAGTCGGTGTGTTTGGTCTCGCGATCGTCCTGGGCCAAGCAGTAGACGTTATAGAAAATGTCCGGTTCAAGTTCTTGGTTTACGACGGTGTCGAGAAGCCGTACGAGTTCGAGGTTTCCACGGAGCGCAACGTTGCAAATGAGACCTCGCGGTAAACACACTGGGCCAAGCCGGTTAATTAGCCACTCAGCCAAGACGGCACTATCGATTTGGGCGACATTGAACTCCAACGTGGATGACGACATGTGACCCCATTGATCCGATCGCTCTCGATTTCTGAAGGGTACCAACCAGTGTCGCAGATCCGACTCAACCACCGGCTCAAACTTGGCCAGCTCGTCGAGAACGCCGGTATGGCCCGGGAACTTGGCGATCGCGAGCGCCCAGTATTTCTCGCGCTGCTTGTCATGCGCTGGCGTGGAAAACTCGAGTGCGAGCCGTACCGTCTCTGGGTCGCCGGTCTCGATCGCCTTGGATACATCGCCGATCCTGAAGCGTGGGGTCGAGATCTGCCGCGTGAGCTCGAGCGTGCGCCGATCACGGCGCCACACGAGTGCCCACATAAAGTCATTCGCAATGACGGTCAGCGGTGCCGGCCTCAACGGCACCTTGATCTCCCTCCAGCGTTGGACGACGAGTGCCGGCCAACCGCCGGCCCACGAGCCGATATATCCGAAGAGCTGGGCGTTCGTGAGCACGGCCAGCGCCGCGGCGCCGCGGTCAGTCGCAGTGGATGCGGTCATCTGGCGGGACTCGATGTGAGTGAGACCTTCGGGGTCAGCCGGCCACATCACATTGGCCGCTGATACGTACTGTGAGATCCCGCCAAAATTCGAAACTCAGACCGACGAGTGTTGGTCGTGTACCCATATCCCAGACCTGGGTGGAAGGCCTCGACGGCTCTGCCAGTCCCTTGCCACTCCAACCGTCGCGTTGCATGGCTGCCTGCGTAATACAGTACACCTCACGTGACGTTCATCCCGCAAACCAAAGTCTGTCACCGACGCGTTCTAGAGTCGAGCCGTGAGGCCGAAGTTGAGGGCACCGCAAGCAAAAATCAATTCTGTGTCGCGCAAGTGGTGTAGCGTGGGGATCCAGTCACAGATTGTCGAGTAGCTGTATCGCAATTTAGTAACTCCCGCGACTCACTCGAGTTTCTTGGCACCCACTCGAATTCTTCGTTGCGATTTTACTTCTTCGTCTCTCTACAATGGCGGTGTTCACACGCACTAGCGACTCGTTTCGCTGATCCCGGAATTCCACCACGACGTGTCAGGGCTCGTCGTGGCGTTCGTCCACCACGACGAGGCCCTCCGGTTTGCCGCCATGTCGAGACTCACCCTGGACTTGCGGCCTGAAACTTGGATATCCTGACGCAGTATTGGTGGTGGTGTTTGAAGCTCCCCGGGACCGCGACCTGTCGATCGTGCTTGGACACAACGCGCGCGACGCCGTACTGTGATGCTCCGTTTCTCGGCTTTCTGAGGCCACACAATCGGATTTCCACAGCGCAGCACAGTGGTACTTCTCTTCGTCGCAGTCAAGATGTGCGAGCTTGTGATGGTGCTCAAACATCCCACAATGCGTCCGAAGTGGTGCTGCTGCGCCGTGTCGCTCAGCACATTCACCTTCTGCTCCAGCTCAAGACGTGTCGATCGAGCCCGTCGTGGGCTGCTCGGCAGTCGGTGTCTCGGGCGGGTCGCTCACTTCTTCCACGTTATCTTTAAACTCATCAAGCTGGTGAACCTGGTGCATCGAGGGCTCCATCTCGCCATGCATGATCCTCGTGGCTCGCCCAGCGTCTCCGTCCAGCGCGCGCGCGAGCGCCGCGTGGTAATCTGATGTGATCGTGAAATCGACAACACGGCCGGCGCGATTGAACACAAACGTGGACGCCACGGGTTTGGCCATGGCACGGTCCAGTAGCAGCTGGGTCAATCCTGGATCGTGGAGCACGGCCGGCCATACGGCGTGGAGACTGGTCATCGTGAACGCGCCATGGCAGATACTGTCCACATGGATGACAGTCACAGGGGTCGTGTCCTCGCCATACTCTGTACCGGCTGCGTCGATCCCGTCGTCGTCCTCTCCGTCGCCAGCGTCTCGCTCGATCTCGACGACGCGGAGCGCGTTCATCTCGCAGCGCGTCGAGGCGAACACGCGGGTGTGGTACGAAAACCGGTCAAACAAAACCGAGTCTCCTGTCAGCATCTCCATAAAAGCCTGTGTCAGGCCGTCCTCGCTACGGAAGCCGTGGTTGATCACGCGGAAGAGCCGCTCGATCTTGACCACGCTCGAGCCGTCCGGCGAGACCAGCGACGCTGCGAGCGCGCGCGGACGTGAGACCATCAGCGCGCGCTGGAGCGAGAGTTGCTGGATCTGGTCGCGGAGCGCGTCGACGTCCATCGTGAGACTCGCGACCCGCTCGGCACGGCGGCGGCGCCGCTCGCGGCGCACCGCGCGGCGAGCCAGCGCCTCGGCGTCCTCGTCGTCGCGTGTCATGGACATCCCCCCAAACCAGACAGACCTGGACAAACAGCGAAAAAAAAAACAAGTATCGGTAGTGGACCACATATAATGTGGAGTCCCACGTGACGACTCCAGTAGCGTGGTCCACAACTACTGAGACTGTGACACAGACCGAAACAGTGGGCTGCCAGCGTGGCCGCAGGCTTGGCCTGCACCCATGAAAGAATCTCTAGGGGCCGGCGGCAATGTGGCGAGTGGCACGCGATCCACAGATACCACGGGGTTCCACGAGACCCATTGTTGATGGCGGGAGGTGACGTCCAAACACTCGTCTATTTGTACCAACGGCGAAAGCTACTCGCACAGACAGATGGGGGTCATTCGGCAACTCGACCGAGCTCGCGCACAATCTCTTGTAGACCATCACGAACGCCCCCGCCACGACAGCTATCACCACTATGCCCGCCTCTAATGACGTGCTTAACTGTGCCGCGACCGAGTACGCGTGGGACTACCTCCGGACGAATCACCACGGCTCGCTCCACATCGACCTTGCGGGCAACCTGACACGTCCGGGCTTCCACGCGATCAACGCCACGTTCCAGGATCGGTGCGGCACAATGGCGTTGAACCCTGTGGATGCACAGAACGGCGTGAACGTATCGGCGACCGTAGTCAATATCACGTCCATGGGCACGCCCGCCGACGGGAAGAGCTTCACGTCGCTGTGGCTTTCCAACTGCGACAAGAGCAGCCAGCTCAACGTCACGTCGCCCGGTGTGTATGTGATCACAGGCGCGCTCGCCGTGGTCATTCCAGAGCGCCAGCCTAAGGCCGGGCAAGACAACACCACGGCCTGCGTGGGCAAGGCCGTGATCTCCTATGAGACGTCCTCACTCGACGACTATTGCCGCGACGGCGACGCTTCGCTTGTGGAGTGCACGAAGGGCCCGCCATCCACAAGTCCCGTGTCGACGCCGTCGTCCTCTGCGTTCCGACGCAGCTCCCGAGTGGGCGTGGCGATTGCTGCCTTGCTAACGCTTGTATCAAGTCTAGCACCGTAAGGGGAGCAATGCAACGTTGGGTAACAAATCTTGGGGATCACCAAGTCTCAGAGAGCATCCTGACTGATATTTTTGTGTCCTTCAATACCTTCTTTGGCACGCTGTCTCCTTCCCGGTTCATGTGTGCCGCTGCCTGCACTCTTGTAGGATCTTAAAGTAATATTCACACGCGTTAGGACGGTCGAGGTTGTCGGTCACACAGTCGTTGAAAGTCTGGAGATCGAATGCACACCGGTCGACGACCGGTGTTCGCTGGCGACACGCTTCGAGCGCGCTATAGTACGTTTGACACTCGGCGACATTGCCGCTGTTGGCGTCTGTGCAACTGAAAAAGGCCTTTTCGACGGGGGCACACGGGTCCGCCGGCGGCTGCTGCTTCCGTTTCTCCTCTTCTTCCCTCTCCCGTTCACGTCGCTGGCGGTCGAACTCATGGCCGATTTCGTTCGGGCTTCGTCTGAGCACAATAGTCGCGCCGCGAACAGCAGCACTGACGGCGTCGCTGATGACCATGGACGTGCGACTGAAAAGGCGTCGTGGTGTGTGTGTGTGTGTTGATCGGATAATGAATGTGAGCTCGCCGAAACTCCACATCCGAACTGATACAGCGACAACCATTCCTCACCCGATTACTTTTGACAGGTGCTCGCCCTGCCACGTGCAACTCAGGTGGAGAGATGAACCCACGCCCATCGAGACCGTGAACCCAAGCACTCACGATCCTTGTGCACAAAACATCCATGGCCACACAAAGGCTACGTTGCGCGTTGTATTAGCAGTGCATCACTGTGTCTTGGGCATCGCATCGTGCCGCTGCCGGCAGTCCTGGAGAATGTCAAAGTAGAACTGGCACATGTGGAGGCGGTCGCTGTGGTCGCCCACACACGCTGTAAAGGTCTTGAGATCGTACGCACACGGGTCCACGGGGGTCGTTCGGCGGCGGCACTCGTCCAGCGCCTCGTAGTAGAACTGGCACGCGCCGACGTTCGCGCTGTGGGCGCCCACGCAGCTCATAAAGGCCCTGTCGATGTATTCACACGGATCCGCTGGCGGTGGCGGCGGCTGCTGGGCCTTCTTGCGACGCTCGAGACGCTCACGGCGCTCGCGCTCGTAGCGGTAGTCGTAGTATCCGTCTCCTCTGTACCGTGGAGCGGAGCCACGGAGCGATTGGCCCGGGTCAAGCGAAGCGCGGACGTCCATGGGCAGGTCAAGTGTCTTGGCGGGCAAAATTGGGAATGGCCGGAAAGCGAGCCAAGGTTGAGTCACGACAAACATTCCGGTGCCTGATTACCGACAGAGTGTGGGACATGGGTAGCCACATCACATCCAGCTCCAGGCCGGCGGGTTGTGAACCCAGCGGGGTCCGGCACCAGGCGCCAGGCGACCACACCACCTCCTCGGGGATTTCTTGGCACTCGTTGTGGACGACATGTGGTCGTTGGTCGATCGAGTCGTGACCTCGCGCTTCCTTTGGTCGTCGGATCGATCCCTCATACTCGACTTTCTAGGAGGTTGGTCTCGTGCACGACCGCCGTGCCACACGTTGGCGACCAGTCGACGTGTCGTCTTGTGTCTTAGCGGCGACACGTAGCACTTAGTTACCGACGAAGTTGGACTGTGCCATCGTGGAGTTGGGTGATCGGAGTTTCTGGTCGCCAGAGGTGAGCCCTCGCGCCTCAGCTTTGCGCGCCCCCTCGTGGTCTTAGTAGAAACCAAAGTGGCCATTGGTCACGACGATCAGGATTAGCTCTGGTGGGGGACTGGATGCGCCACATTGACGCACGAACCAGTCGGCGACCTTGGCGTGTTGGATGCTCCACATGTAATCGGAGCGGAACGGGCACACGCTGCCCGGGGCGTTGTCGTGGAGGACGTGGAACACGTCCGGACAGCCCTGTGTGTTCCTCACGGCAGCTGACCCGTACCGGTAAGCCACTTCGCGTCGAGTCATTGTCGGGCAGCGTTGCCGGATCGCAGTCCCTGAGTGACGAGTGAGAACAAAACGAGTCGTCCCAGTCTGTCACACCACCAAGCGTACTGCACGGCCACCAGCGGTCATGAGGTCCATCGAGCCATCGCGCCACGGACCGGTCGAGCAGCCAACTCGGCTTGAACGCGATGGCACCAGGCGCTCGACGAGACGATCGCCCGGAACAACGCTCCGCATGTGCGAGCTGCTCGTTGGCGGACAGTAGTGAGACCACGGACTCTTGACAAGTGAGACATCTCGTCGTCCGTTGGGTTGGGGGGGGAAGAGAACTCTTCTCACGTGAACCCATCTTTTCATCTGAGTCGTTTCCTTCTCATCCTCAGGGTGCCCACGAGGGAGGACGCGAGTGCGTGGCGATTTCAGACATTTGAAGTGGAGGATGCCCCCCAAGCTCCTCCGCCGGATGGGCTCTCCAACCTACCGAGTCTCGACTATTGTTTGTTTAATTCGAACAAATGTGCGTTTTGGGGTGGTCTCCTCACCCTCACCTGAAAATTCCTTGTTTCCACTTCAAGGGGCTACCCGAGTGAAGGTCTCCTCTTCCATTCTCACTCGATTCTCAGTCTGAGGGGGGGGAGAGCCCCCTCGTGCTTCTTTTCCGTACCCACGATAAAAAATCCAAAGCCCGAGAGGATATCGATCTCCCGTGGAAATCGCTTGTTCATTTTCCAACATGGCGACGACACGCGACACCACTAATACCACCACCAGCGAGGCGGTCGACCTCGAGGTGCGTCGCGCGTTCGAGCGTGGCGACGTGTTCACGCTCGCGCGGCTCCACCGCACGCACCGCGGGCTCCGCGCGCTCGAGGGAGTCACCATCGACGCCGTGGCGGCGCGGGGCCAGCTCGCGATGGTCCGGTTTCTGTGCGACCACACGAACGCGACGGTCACGGCGGACGCGATCGACGCCGCGGCCGGGAACGGCCACTTGGGCGTCGTCAAGTACCTGACCGAGACGCTCCACGCGCCGTCGACGGCCAACGCAATGGATCAGGCCGCCGAGTACGCGCACTGGGCCGTCGTGCTGTACCTGTTGGCGGCCCAGGACCGCGAGTGGGAAGTCCTGGACACCGCGATCGACGAGCCGCCCCAACTGCCCTATACAGTCCGCGTGTTGGACGCCGCGGCCCTTGACGGACGGCTCGATCTCGTGCGCAAGTTCCACGACGACGGACTGCCGTGCTCGACGTGGGCCATGGACATGGCCGCGGCCTGTGGCCACCTCGCGGTCGTCCAGTTTCTCCACACGCACCGACGCGAAGGCTGCACGACCCACGCCATGGACGAGGCCGCCAAGGACGGCCACGCCGACGTCGTGCGTTTCCTCCACGAGAACCGCACGGAAGGCTGTACGACCCGCGCCATGGACCACGCCGCCGCGAACGGCGACCTGGAGCTCGTCATGTTCCTCGACTCGAAACGCACCGAGGGCTGCACGACGGACGCCGTGGATTTGGCGGCCGCGAACGGCCACGTCGAGGTCGTCGAGTTCTTGCTGCTGTATCGCTCGGAAGGATTCACGTGTCGCGCCGTGGAGATGGCGGCCAAGCAAGGGTGCGACAAGAGCCTCCGCGGCGGGATGCTGCGGAAGGATAGCTCCACGATGATCGCCGACCACCGCCACGTCAAGATCCTCCACCTGCTCTACGGCGCACGGCCCGACCTGTTTGATCCATCGGTCATGCCAGCGCTGCTGCTCTGCGGGGCCTTTGACGTGTGGCTCGAGATGCGACAAGTGTTTCCCGAGTGTGCAGGCGAAGAGTCGGCCATGATGCTCGCTGGGGAGCGCGGCCATCTCTCGACGATCCGCTTTCTCCGCGACGTGTGCGGGCGCCGCGATTTGCTCCACTTGGCACTGGAAGGAGGCGTGGCTGAGCGTCCGAGCTGGCTCACGGCTCTGTACCACGACGACCCGCACGGCCTCTACGAGTACACTCTGGAGCATACACAAGCCCCCGCGACCGAGTCGCCATGGGACTCGTGGCTACCGCACTCGTTCTTCCTCGAAGCCGGCATCCCGGACTGGATGATCGAGCAATCGCTGATCGACTACGATCTCAGGCAGCAACATGTTGAGGGCGACGAGTACCCTTGCAAGTGGACGTGGGCGATATGGGCGATCTACCGTCACGACTTTGAGACACTCCAAGTGATCAAGGGTCTCGAGGCCACGGCTGACAACATGTGCGACCCGCGCTTCAACTTTGAGAACGCGCGCTCGCACGCGATCCGCGTCGGCCGGCTGGACATTTTGGAGTGGCTCTTGCGCGAGATCCCGCATGTCGCGATCGAGCCGACGCTGCTGGACGACGCGATTTTCTACGGGCAGCTCGAGATCGCCAAGTGGCTCGCACAGCACGTTCCGCAGGCATGCGAGTCCTTCCCCGGGGCCAAGGCATGGCCGCTTGCGCCACTGGGCGTGCGGCTCACGTCCAAGATCATCGACGAACTCGAGAACGACGAGTGGCTTGCCAAGCGCGTCGACTTTGGCGCGGTCGCCGCCTACGTGGCCGAACAAGGCAGTATCTTGCTACTACAGCGCCTGTTTTCACGGTACCCGGCGTCCGTGCTCGCGCGCACGGACATCGTGGACCGCGTGGTCTTGCTCAACGGGGGCTGCTGTGACCTGGCCATCCTCGAATATTTAAAGCAGATCCGCTACACGCACGCGTCGCCTCTCGCGATGGACAGCGTGACGAGCGACTGCCAACTGGAGCTGCTACGGTTCCTGTACGAGAACTATCGCCACGGGGACTCGACTGTGCGTGGGTTGCTGGACGCTGCGAAGAAAGATAGCTGGGCCATCGTCCTCTTCCACTTGGAGAACCGCGGCCTCTCGGAGAACGAGCGCGAAGTCGTTGTCGAAGTGATCCTCGCCAACATCACTGAGCCGTGGGCCGGACAGCTCCTCCAGCTTATCCAAGCCCAACAGAAGCACGAAGACGACCAGCTCGCGGCCGAGTGGCTCAGCGACTCGGACATGTAAGCCACGGCCCCAACGCACAAACTCACGACACTGCCGTCACAACACCCACTATGTAATTCAGTCAACGCAATTCTTCCCACCAGACATTCATCACCGTCGGCTACGACCACCGACCCACCATCACCGTCTTGACAGAAAGCTTCTTCTATTCCACTTCATCCAGCCGCCGAGGTCCGTCAGGAGACCTTCATCGAGCGCACTCGGATCCCAGAAGAGAAAAGCCAGTTGATAAAAGTACCAGTAAATCTTGCTACAGTCACATCCACTGGGCTTACCGTGTATGTATGGCATATCACGCTACGGGGGCTTGCCGATAAACCAGCGACGCGGCTGGTCGCACGCACGCACCGTCTCTGCTAGCGTTTGCATTCTCCGCTCGCCGCCATTTGCGTCATCGAGGATGCCGCATACTCGCACATAACCGGTGCGAGAGATGTGGTATATTTTTATGGAGGCTACACATCATACATTTGGTATGCCAATCCAAAATCGCTGGATAATCTAGACAATCTTATCGATTCATGGAGGTACCTATGTGGCGTTTCTCCGTGCCATCACCAAACGGAACTGTCCTTCGATGGCAGCGTGCTCACTCGATTTCTCTCTCCACTTGACCACCACAAAAACTGCTTCCTGTGGGCCTCTCATTATCGATCTCTCCTCCGCCTCCCACTCGCAATTGAAGCCCTAGCCACAAAGATCGATACCCAATGCCCCAACACGCCGCCGACTCGACGTCCTACCGCGTCCTCGCCGACCCGCACTTCTTTCGACTTCTCACGCCCTGGATGGCCGGATGGCCTGGGCTCGTATTACAGAGGTGGAAAACGTTCTTGACCACACGACACTATCGCGAGCCCGCCGACGATTTGGCGTTCACAAAGTATCTCGTCGAACATGACGACCGTCGCACGTTGTCTCTCGTGATCTCGGCCGTTTGGCAAGACAGCTTGGGCCATCTTCGCCGATTCCGCTTCAGTCTCCACGACGCTATCACGACAGCGGACGCCGGCCTCGTGAGACACACACTCGAGTCGAACGAGTGGATCCGATGTAACATTTCAGTGTGGACGTGGTTCACGGCCGTCGCGTACTTTCGTGGCGACGCCGCGATCCTCGACCTGCTCCACACCTACGCGGTCCCTAAGTGGACCGAGACACGGATCCGTGGCCAACTCTTCCGAAAAGACCTTCGCGTGCGTGCCTCCCAGCTCTTCCAGACCGTCGACGTGGCCTGTGTGCAGTGGTTTGTCGATACGTTTGGCGCCGCGAGTCTCCCGAGCCACGTCCTCGTGCGTCTCGACGACCGAATCGCGCGGTTTCTAACCCGCGTCGCCGCGCGCCACAAGAACGAGATGTCCAGCCCACACCACCAACTACTCTCATCCGCGGCCATCGAGAGACGACGGCGAGTCGCTGTCGCCACGTCCCAGTATATGTGAGACCGTCATATGTGAGACCGTCATATGGAGACCGTCGTTGAAGTTTAATCAGGTTTTTTTCGAACCGTACCCGTAACATCTCTTATCGGACCATCTGTTCGTATCGTGTTCGTTCGTTCGACGTTCGCCACGCGCGCGCCACGGAGCTGCTCGAGTTGGGCGCGGGGCGCGCGGTTCGGCGACGGAGTGTTGGTCCGTCGACCTCCGCGAGTGGCTGAGTGTAGCTCACTTGGCTTCACCGCGATGCTTCAACGCGCAAGCCCGAGCATAATCGAGCGCGACGATTGGCCGCCGCGCGTCAGTCGTCCGACAATGGAGTCGTGGCGTCTCGGGCTTCCTGTCTCTCACTCGACACCAAACACGCATTCTCCAATCTGCCCACTCGAGCACGCCCACGCCATGCAGCCATCCACGGGATCCGATGTCAGCAGGCCCACGCCCGTCACGACGGCGCCGACGGTCTCACCTTCCCGCAAGCGCTCGCGCGACGCCAGCCGGAAGACCACCAAGCTGGACGCACCGCCGCCGCGCCGGCTCCGCATGCGCATTGACCGCGGTGCGCGGATCTGGGCCGGACGGTGCGGCTGCAAGTCGCCGCAGTGCATGGCCGACGAGTTTGAGTTCTCGTCCGACACGGGCGTCAGCGACGACAGCGACGACGACAGTGACAGTGACGTGAGACCACCCAGCCACGGCGAGGACACGACCGAGGGCGAGGCCAGTGCGAGCAGCCAGCGGCCACCGCAGGACCCAGACGATCTCGTGCCCATGTTGCTCCATTTGATGTTGATGATGTGACCGGCCTGGGCGTCTCCGTCTCAAACCACACGTCTCACGAACGCCTCCACGTCGGACCATCGCGCTGCTGGCTGACGCCAGCGTTCAACTACAAAACCCAGCCACGCGAAGTGGAGCGCGTGCTTCCCGACCCCAAGCACAAGCGTTTTTTCTCCATCTACTACGGTATCCGGCCCGTTGCGTCACGTCGCCCGTTGTTCTAAACTTACCCCCTTGGCTACAGCGCGCCCCTCCATCTGCGATGGGCCTTATTCCCCGTCCCCCAATCTCTCTTGGTCCGAAAAAGCCTCAGCGTCTCAGGATCCTAAGACCCACTCAAACGATCAATGTATCACTCCCCTTTGCCGCAAACGTTTTCGAGCCTCTTCGTAGAGGGCCTCGCACGGTGCGCTGTCTATTTGTAGCGTAGCGACCGAGAACGCTCGTGACGATTCCGACGCGATCATGCCAGCGCCCCGGCGGTTCAACCACACACAAGACGGCGAGGAGGAGATCGCACATAGCGACGTGACATTGTCGGGGGACCCCCCGCGCTGGCCACTTTCGGCTTGGCGGTCGTGCGAGGGAACCTGAAATGCTGAACTCCAAGAAGCAGCAATCCTCGGCGTATCCGTCGCCGGCGGCGGCAGCGGTCGTGATGCCCGCCAACAAAGCCGCGACGAGTCCAATATACACGCCCGGCGGCGTCGCCGAGGTCGGCGACGGCGCGACGGCGTACGAGGCAAAAGAGCCCACGCCCAGTGAGTTTGAAGACCTCGAAGGCCGCGGGTACCTGCGGCGCCACGAGTCGGAGGACGACGAGCCGTCGACCTCGGCGGGGGCCGACGTCGAGATGCGAAGCGCCGCCGAGATCGAGGCCGACGCGGCCAAGAAGGAGCGGAACCGACGGCTCACGCTCCAGCAGCTCGACCGCTTTCGACGCGCGATCGCAGTCAACAAGGCCCGCAACGCGCGACGCACGTCGTCGACCCACTGGGACCGCAAAGTGCGACGTGGCGAGGGCTTCGACAGCGTGTTTACCGAGACGCCTGAGGGCAGCGAGTCGCCCGACTCGCTCCGCGAGCTGCGCATCGTGAGCTACCCGTGGCCCTTGTGGCTGCTCGGCGTAGTGCTGATCGTCGCGGCGTCCGTGTTCGTGGACCATATCCACAAGAAAGCGCTCGCCAAAAGGCGGCTCCCGGTCTCGGAGGACTCGGTCAACTGGTGGAAGTACCTCGTCGCTGGCATCATTTACGTATGCGCGGCGTTCGTGATCGCGAACGGCCGCGTCGAGACATTCGTCATGGACAAGGACCTGTCGATGCTACGCATCCGCTCGACCAAGCCGCTCTGGTGCCTCGCGCGGCTTCGGCGCACGCGGCTCGTCGAGCGCGAGCTGCGCCAGATCGTGGGCGTGCGGGTGGAGACCTCGGGCGAGATCCTCAGTGGCGAAGTCGACACGCGCGCTTACAAAGTGCATTTTGATTTTGACGACGGCACCCACGCCACGACGCTCGAGGGCCGATCCAAGAAGAAGGCCGTGTTCCGCTGCCGCCTGATCAAGCAGTTCTTACTCTCGTGCGCACCGCCGGCGGACGCGTCGCCGCTCTCGGACAGCGGTGTTACGGCGAGCGGGAGTGAGACCGTCGAGTCGCCCACGGCCACCACGACTTCGAGAACCGCGAGTGTTGGGATGAACAACTCGATCGTCCTGCCGGCACGCTCGGCGTCGAGCAACCTGACGCTGGCCGTGCCAGCACCGGCCTCGATGGCCGCGGCACAGTCCCCAGGACGCGTGATGATGGTCGCGGCCGTGCCGTCGTCGCTATCGCAAACGTCGCTCGCCAAGGCGGCGGCCAAGTAAGATCAAGGAAACACAGCCATCGATGAATCTCTCGCTCTCGCTATTTGCTCTCTTGTATTCACGCTCGTATCCACCACCTGCAAAACCTGGGGTGGTCGGGCGCTCGATAAAAAAAAATCCGTACACACACATCTAACGGCACTTCACTACACATTCACCTCACACCCACACACACCCGCGTCTTGATGGCTCTGCTTGTTCGTAGGCTAGACGAGCGACATGTCGGTGCTGCGGCCGCCAAACTCGGAGCTGCTGCGGCTGAAGAGCGAGTCGTTGCTGCCGCGGATGCCGTCCGAGTCGGCGTCCGAGTCGCGCGCGTACGAGTTGGCGTACGAGTCGTCGCGTGGCGTGTAGCCCGTCGAGCTCGCGAACGAGTGGTCGTTGTCGTCGCCCGTGGCGTCGGCGACCGACGCGTACGAGTTGTCGCGGGTCGCGTTCGGCGAGCTCGCGAACGAGTGGCCGGCGCTGCTCACGAACGACGAGTCGTTGTCGCTCGCGCCCGCGACCGAGCTGTACGAGTCGTCGCGGTGCTCGTAGAACGACTGCGCGAACGAGTCGCTCTGGCTGTCGACGTCGAACTCGACGTCCTCGCTTTGGTCCAGGTCGTCGTCGCTCAGCTCGTCGGCGTTGTGGTCGTAGCTGCTCTTGGTGTCGGCCACGATGCTGACGTCAAACGCCGACGACACGGACGCCGTCGAGCCTGCCGGCGCGGCCGCCAGCACGACGCTGTTGTGGCGCGAGGCGTTGCTGCCGACCGAGTTGTGGCGGGACTTGACACTGACCACGCTGTTCTGTCGCGACTTGTTGCTGCCGACGCTCGTGGCCGTTCCGCGGCGCGCGGCCACGGGCTGGAACGACGAGTCGTCGCAGAACTCGTACTCCATGTTGCTGCTCACGACCGAGTTGCTGAACGCGTTCTGGGTCGCGTCGGCCGCGACCACGAACGAGTCCGTGGGCATGAACTCGGGCACGTCATCGAGCGTGTCCTCGGACGCGATCGAGTCGACGCTCTGGTTGTACGGGTTCGGGTTCTGCTGGTGCGCAAAGTGCGACTGCGGCGTGCTGAGCGGCGGCGCGACCGACGCGCTGCTCACGAACGACGCGTCCGAGGACGCGAGCGACGGCCGCGAGTAGCACGACGACGTCTCGCTCTTGCCCAGGATCGAGCCGTCGGCCGGACCCATCCGTAGCGGGGCCACGCCCACCGCCGGCGCGGCCATCGTGAACGGAGCCGGGCGGGGCGGGTTCACGGGAGCCATCGTGAACGGCGTCGGGCCGGCCTGGTGCGCGGCGGCCATCGGCGTGGCCGTGGCGTTCGCGGCCGGCACTCGGGGCTCTTCGGACGCACGGGTAAACTCGTAGCTCACCCGCTGGGGCGACAACGCCGCGGCGGGCGGCGCCGGCCGCATCGGGGGCATCGCCGCGCCATTGTTGTTGGTCGTTGGAGCGGCGCGCGCGTCCGCGGGCGTGATGCCCGACTCAAAGTCCAGGTTGCTGCTGTTGTGGTGGCGGTCGGTCTTGTCCTCTTGCTCCTCCATCATCTTGCGTCGGCGGTTGACGACGGCAAAACCGGCGACGCCCACGAGCGCACAGATCACGCCGGCCACGATGATCACGATGCCCGCGGAGCTGCCGCCCGAGCTCGAGCCGCTGCGCGTGTTGACACTTCCACTGGTGTCGCTGAGCGGGTTGGCGTCCTTTGCCGAAGACGACGACGTCGATTCGTCCTTCTTCTCTTCCTTGTCCTTGTCCTCGGACGCGGTATCCTTGCTACCCGACGTCACGGACCCGGCGGGGCCGACCGTGCCGGGCTTCCCGTCCGTCGTGGCCGTCGTCGCACCGGGCGCGGCGCTCGTGGAGGGAGTCGCGGAGGTCGAGGGCGTAGCCGAGGTGGACGGAGTGGCCGAAGTACCCGGGGTGGCCGGGGTCGTCGGTGCCGGCGACGTACCCGGTGTCGTCGGCGTGTTGGGCGAGGACGACGGCGTCGGCGCCGTCGAGGGCTGGGGCGAGTCCGAGTTTTTGTTTTCGGTCGGGATCGGCGTCTGGTTGGGCGTGTTGCTGGGGGCCGACGGCGTTTCCGAGGGCGAATCACTCGTCGCGGGCTTGGTGGTCGTGGGCGTGCTGGGTGTCTTCGTCGTCGGCTTGGGCGTCGTTGTCGCCGGCGGCGAGGGCGCGGACGACGGGGTCGGCGACTGCGGCGACTGCGGCGCCGGCGTCGCCTGCGGGGTCGAGGGCTGCGGGCTCTGCGGCGCCGGGGTCGTTTGGGGTGCTTCAGTCTGTGGCGCCTGGGTCGCAATGGTCATCGGGCCTCCGTCGGCCGTGGACGGAGCGCGGGTCGCGATCGTCATGGGTCCCGCATCCGCGGTCGACGGCGTCTTGGTCGTGGGCGTCGGCGAGGACGCCGGCGGCTTGGTCGTCGTAGGGGGCTTGGTGGTCGTGGGGGGCTTGGTGGTCGTGGGCGGCGGCTTGGTCGTGGGCGTCGGCGTCGAGGCCGGGGTCGGCGCCGACGAGGACGACGCCGCGCCCGGCGTGAGCAGCGGCACGACGTCGACCTTTTCGGAGATGACGTTGCCGCTCATATCGCGGATGATCGTCGTGGTCTTGTTGACGGTGCCGTCCGAGGCCCAGGACGTGGCCGTGACTTGCTGTGCGGCGGCGTCGCGGCCGGCGGTGCCGACCAGCGCCACGAGCAGCCACAGCGCGCTCGAGCGGCGCGCCACCATGGTCAGCTAGGGAAGGGAGCGAGATGGGGAATCCGCGGCGACGACAAGATGCAGAGTGGGCGCCCACACCGGGTGAGGGGTGGTAGTAGGCGCGGGGCCCATACGAGTCGGTTCGTTCCCCGCAGCCTGGCGCATCCGAAGGCCGGTCCCACGTAATCGATCCCGTCGCGAGAGGCTGGTCCGTAGGAGACAGCCACCGGGAGGAAGACTCTACGGATCCGGCGCATTGCACCGGAGCCGCCACGGCAGCTGGTAGATGACCGGCGCCTTGACGCGACGCCAGCTGATCCCCCCGCGATAGCGGAGACCGTGGGATGCTCGACCAACACGTCCGCTGTGACCAGAAGAGTCAGCGGGGCATTGACAGGCACGCTGGCTCTCTGGCCCAGAGCTCGCTAATCTCCACTTGACCTGATCTTTACCCACGACCAGCGCGAATGGGAGTGATGGTCTCTCAAATAATAAAATAAGTTAACTCTACGGTCTCGACACTCGTCCCAGAAAGACAGGACGGATCTTTCCAAAGCGACTTTAGTAGGCGCCGTACGAGTCGGTGCTGCTGCGGCTGTCGTCGTCGCTAAAGTCACTGCTGAGATCCGAGTCGCGCGAAAATGAGTCGGCGCGCGGCTTTTGTGGGGCCGGCGCAGTGGCTCCGGCTCGGGGCGACGCGACGTGGTCGCCAAAGTCACTGCCGTCGTCGCTGAACATGGCGCTGCCGAAGCGGTCGCTCGTGTCGCCGGCGCGGCTGCTTCCTTCGTAGCCGCTGGAGATGCTGGATAGGTTGCTACGCACGGAACCCACGAACGACGAGTCCTCTTCCGACTGGTACTCGTCGTCTTCCGGGTCCGAGTCGTCGAGGTCTCCGAGGTCTGAGTACATTGCTGAATCCACACGTGGTACAGAGCTTGCGGCGTTGGCCCATGGGTTGACGGGCTTGGGTGGGGAACTCATGCTGTCGTGGAGACCCATCACGGAGCTCTCCACGTCCTCGTCGTCGACGTCAACATCATCATCATCGAGGTCTCCGCCGACGTCGTTCTCACCCGTATCACGGCTCTTGTAGAAGTTCTGGATACCGCTCTCGGTCATCGACGCGTAAGACCCGGCCGAGTTACCATACTCGTCGTTCGAGTGGTACATCTTAGGTTTGCCACTCTCTGTTAGCGAATTGAATCCAGTGATGTGGTCGCTCGCGTCACTTGAGAAAGACATGTTACTTGACGGGTCGACAGTAATGATATCACTTGTCGGAGTGAGCACGTCGAGCGCCGGATCGTGTAGATCCACTGAGTCACCGTAGTCCCGAGAACTATGAAGGCTGCTCAGACTGTCGTTACTGTACTGGTCGTTGGTCATCAACGGCTTCGGACCAAGAAGCTGGCTCAGTCGATTGTTGTTAGTTGGTGGTGGAGGTTGCCCGTACGGGGCTGCGGGTCGAACAGGCGAGAGTTGGGCATACCCGGGGGCGTTTCGTGTAGTAGCCTGGAGGTCCCTGTTGTCTCTCCTTGGTTCGGGCTTGTCGTCATCGTCGTCGTCGCGATTGCGGACCTTGACAAACACGAACAAGCCGATTGCGACGACCACGAACGCGACGCTGCCGACGATCAGTCCGATCATCAGAGGGTTTGTGCCTCCCGACTTTTTCATGGCTGACGTCTCTGCGTCCTCGGACTTGCCATCCGTGGCCGTGGGCGTCGGCGTTGTCTTCACGGAGGCTTCCTTGAGTGATCCATCACCTTTCGGTGTGGGGGACGCTGTTGGCACGGGGGTTTCAGTGGACTTCGGGGATGGTGTTTCCGTTGCGTCGGTTGTGCTGTTGTCGGGATCAAGTGACGGCGGAGGCGATGCTGATGGTGTGGGCGTCACGCCCGTGCCCGGCGTGAGTTTTGGTACTGGTGGATCTTTCGGTGGTGCATTGGCTGGCGGCGCCGGTGTCGGCGTCGGCAGCGGCGTGATGGGAGCCGGTGTATCCTTGGGCTGCGTTGGCAACGGACGAGGTGTCTGCGTTGGCTCTGGCACTGGCTCAGGGGTCGGCGACGGAGATGGGGCCGTCGTGGAAGGCGACGGCGCTGGTGTCACCGGAGGACTTGGGCTCGGTGTCACTGTCGGCGTCGGCCGTTGCGTCGTGGGTGACGGCGGTGCCGTCGTTGGTGAAGGTGAAGGTGTCGGAGCCTGAGTTGGCGGGGGCGTAGGTGCCGGCGTCGCCGGTGGTGGGCCCTGCGTCGAGGCTGGTGGCGACGGTGTCGGCGCGGGGGTTGACGGCGTTGGCTGTGTCGTCGAGGGCGTTGGCTGGGTCGTTCTTGGCTGTGTTGTCGACGGTGTTGGTGCCTGTGTCGTTGGCCGCGGCTGCGTTGGCGTGGGCGCCTGCGTCGGACGTACGGATGGAGACGGGATCGGCGACGGCGCTGGGCGCGTCGAGACCGGACCGTCACCGAACGATGAACCACCGCCGGGCTGCGCGTGGCAGACCGCGACCAGGACACAGGATGCATACACCACGACGAGCGCGACCCAGAACGAGAGGCGGTGGCGGTGCTGCTGTATCCGTCGTCGTCCATCGGCATCGCGGACCGCAGGCTCGTGCGCACGGCTGCTCCGTGCGCGCACGGGTATCCGCCGCGCCACGATGCAGTCGGTCATGTTCGTGGCAGCTCTAGGGCTCCGCAACGCGCATGGAATGTCGGGAGGGAAGCAAGTAATTCGCCACGCGCAGAGGCGAGCGCCGGCGGAGCGAGCGAGCAGTAGGGAGTGATACGTCGCGCAGCCGGCGGGTCGGGGAGCAGTGCCCGTCCGGCAGCTTGGGGCCGTCGTTTCGCGAGACCAAGTGGCTCAACAAACGCGCTCTTCCTTGATCTTTCTGGCATCGGCGGGCGCAGGTCCGATACGCGGCGCGTAAAGGAGCCGCTCGGTCCAGACGAGGAGCTCACCAGCTGGTGAGCCGCTTACCCACGAACAGCTCGTTGAACCAGCTGTGTTCGAAAACGAGTCAGAAAACCCTGTATTGAATAATAGTATCTACCTGATAGTAGAGGTTTTGGATCCATTTGTGTAATAAACGAACACACAACGCATACAATTGGAATCGCAGCCCGCTGACCGCCGGTCACGCGCGACTCACGGGTAGTTCTTTTCTGGTAATCGCCGTGAGCCTGCTCAGACATGTATCGGAAGAGGAGCAGGTGGTCAAAAGACGGGTGAAGATGGCAGGTCTATTCATCCTTGCGCGGCCGTGCCGTGGGTATAATAGTAGTAGACTGGCCGGCCCTCGCGGGACGACCCCGGTGTGGCGTGGTGGGTGTGCCCCCTCGGACGCCGCCTCTGCCAGGCCGATCGACTAGCGTCGCGTGGCGTTCACCCGCCGTCACATTCACATCAGAACAAAGAAATGGGGTTCACACAAAAGGAAACGCCACACGTCACAGGTATGATGCAATTACCAAAAGACGACATAACCAAGCATATTCAACACCAAAACGAGGTGGTATGTGAATAGTATCACTTAATAGGGGTACTATGGATCATGCTATGAGGTAACGCAGGTTATACAGTACGCGTCCTCTCCGCTCTTGTTCTTCCAGCGTGTAGCTCCACTTCCGTGTGGCGCGAGCCTGGATCTCCAAGCGACGTCTCCGTCCACGCGATCTCCTCCGCTTTCTTCCCAGGTCCTTCCTCCTCCCCTCCCCTCCCCTCCGCCGTCTGCGCGACCCGCGCCCATAGGGTGACCACAGCCGTCGCCACCTGGGTGCTCGGGTTTGGTGACGATCTCCCCACCGGCGTCCTCTGCCGCCTCCCGCCAACAGCTGTGGGCGCTGGCCCCTCCACCTCCTTCCTAGTCGGCGCGACAACTCGCGGCCACCGCGACACGTCCGCGTTGCTTACAGTGTGTGCCCACGACGACCTCGCCTCCGCATCGAGAGACATGCAGGCCGCGAACGGCGGCGCCGCCATCCCCGACGCGACGCTAGTCGAGAAAATGAGCAGCGCGAGTGGCAGCACGCCGAGCAGCAACGTCACGCCGACGACATCGGGCGGACTGCCCAAGACCACGCCGCCGCCGTCCACGGAGACCGGCGGCATTAGCGTCGAGTACGCCGAAGAGGCCGCGACGCTCAAGCGGAACGCTGAGATGCCGGCGACGCTAGGTACGAAGCCCCCTTCCGCGTGGTTTTGGGAGTGTGATGCAAGATGCTGACGACGGTGGATTTGGTTTTACAGAGGCGCTCCGCAAGTTTGACGACATGGACATCCGGCGGCGCTCGGCGACGCTACGCGTGGACTCGTCCAGTGAGTTGGATCGAGCGGACGGTTTTCCTGTCTGTTTCTTTTCTTTCTAACGGTCCGACGTGTGTATTTGATATGACAGTCTCGTCCTCGGACTCGCGGCGTGCGAGCTCGCGCCACTCGGGTGTGAATCGTCTGCTCAGAGCGAGTTCGGGTATCCTGAGTGGCGGAAGTTCTTACCACAGCGCCAACAGCCACGGACCGACCACTGCCTCCGTAGCTGCAGGCGATCCAGATACAGAGGAGGACGCACACGCGTCCTACGATGGCGTCAAGTGGTCCCACATTGTGCTTAAGATGACCTCGTTCTCGGACGATGACGTGGTCACGAGTTTCCGGTTCGGCGAGAGTGGTGGCACCATCGGGCGAGACAACACCAACGACGCTGCGATCCCAGCCGACAAGTTACTCGCAAGCAATGAGCACGCTCGTATCATTTATCGACACGGACGATTTTACATTTCCAACGTTTCTCCGACCAACAGCGGAACCTTTATCCGTCTTACGGGATGTGGTGCTAGTGCAGCGGAAGAAGACAAAATGCAGTGGCCGCTTGACGTGGGATCCGTGTTTCGAGCGGGCAAATCCGACTTCCACGTCACCAAGTTTGATGAAGCGACGCAGACGATCGAAATCGAGGCCAAAGCCGGCAAGCTTGGCGGCAAGACATTTACAATTGGACCAGAAGGTGCGGGCATCGGCCGATCTGCAGACAACCTCATTCATGCGGGCGATGGCGAGTTGTCGCGCAAGCACTGTGCCATTTGGTTCGACGAACTCTCGGGCCGTTTCTATTTGATCGATTTGGATTCGACAAACGGAACGTTCATGAAGCTCTTTGGGCCCTATGACGAACCGTACCGACTGGAGATTGGCGACGATTTGTTGATTTCGCAGACGTGTCTGACTGTGAACCGTTTCGATTACGGAGCACACGCGAGCGTTGGTGCCAGAAAGCAAATGGAGGACGCCCACACAATCATCCAGGATCTAAGCATCGTCCAGCTCAAGCGAACGAGTCTGAACCCTCAGAGCTTCTTCGCCGTGTACGATGGCCACGGTGGTATGGAAGCCTCAAGCTACTTGGGAGAGACACTCCACCACAATATTCTCAGTGAATTCAGATCCAAACGGAAGGTTTTCGATGCAGACGAAGACGAAGCTCCTCTGAGCGGCGATGCTCTCTTCGGAAAGGTGGAAGATTGTCTCTCCATGGCCTTTCAGCGAACTGATGACGACTTCTTGAGTACATCGGAGCGCCCGCAAGCAGGCTCGACAGCGACAACGGTCTTCATTGCTGGAAATCAGCTATTCGTGGCCAACGTGGGCGATTCTCGGACAGTTTTGAGCCGCAATGGAGTCGCGGTCCGTTTGTCCAATGACCATAAACCCAACCGATCCGATGAAGCGCAGCGGATACGCGACACTGGTGGTTTTGTGATCCATGGGCGTGTCATGGGCGAGCTTGCTGTGTCCCGTGCGTTCGGGGACTCGCCATTCAAGACATTCGAACTTCCAGAGCCGCCTGCACAAGACCGCCGAGATGGAGCCAACTCCAAGCCTCGAAGCGAGTACGATTCGCAGGAATTACCGGTCAACCCGAACGAAATTCTGAAGGGCCCTCTGGTCATCGCGACCCCAGAGTTCACACGCACAGAGCTCACTGGTTTGTAGCGGCGTGTGACTGTGAGTTGCTGGTGGTTGGATACTAACGAACGAAATGTGGACCAACAGATGCCGAAGAATTCGTGCTCCTTGCAAGCGACGGCCTCTATGATGTGCTCAAGGACCAGGAAGCGATCAACTACGTGCGGCGGAAGATCGTTGAGCTGGGCGACGTGCAGCGCGCAGTCGAGGTATGTGCCTCTGACATTCGAGTTAGTTATGGGTGCGTTCGCGGTGGAAAGTTAACACGAGGTTGGTTTTATAGGCCACTGTGGAGCACGCGATTGTTCAGCAGCGCTCCATGGACAACGTCACTGCTGTCGTAGTCATGTTCAAGGAACCAAAGGACATTGCCAACGCCATTGCCACAGCATCGGGACAGCAATCGTCAACCACCCCAAGTATGGTGGGCAGCAGCTCCAGTGTGGTCTCCACACCGCCCGTGACTGTCACTGAGTTTCCTCCCCCTGCTCCTTCGACTCGGCTAACCTAGGACCAAGGAATACTAGTACGCATTCTGAATACGGGGACGTTTAACCGAGTAGGATACTGCCATACACTCATTGACCAAATCAAGAATACAATCGCCATATCGACGAATTCACGACCGATCGTCGTGCTCGTCCTCCCCAGTCGAGGTCACGTTGAGACCAGACCCAGCAATGGTGAGAACAGATTCCTCCTCCTGTGCGTGGCGTTGTGTCGTCTATGCGGGCCTCGCGCATTGTGATGAGAAGGGTTTTGTGTGTGGCGCGTGAGACGTCACGCCTCCCGACGCGGGTCGTCGGTCGACGCCAATTTGACGTGGACGCCCACAGGTTTGGCGCAAAAGCTCGGTCGTCGTCGTGTCGGGGCATTGCACACGTCTCGTGTGCAATCCCGGAGATGGGCTCTTCTGCATGGAACAGTAGGTACTCAATCAAGCAAAAATGTTCAGACGTTTTCAAGGGTCGACCATCGTTGGAGGCACCTCTCTCGATCCTGACGATCTCTCTCTCTCTCTCTCCCTTTCACTCTCCCTCGTGGGGGGCTGCATCAAACGGACGAGATCAAACGTGGATCTCGTCAAATCTCCCGTGGCGAGTTCCAGGTGGCGGACTCGCACACCCACAACTGGCGACCAGGAGAGATTGCCTGCCACCAAACGGCCACGGTCTCCGATGTGCGAGAGAGCGGCCGGGATTCCTCTCAGGGGTTTGTTTTCGGTTGGCCCCGGGGCAGCTGTGGCGCGTGACGGCGGCTTCCAGAGCCAAGCGGCGTTCAACAAAAGGGTCTCGGCCATGCGGTCAGCTGGCGCTGCCTTTCTGGCCAACAAGCCAGAAAAAACTGACTCTTCCAGGGAGGACCGAGGACATCTCCCCTCCCCCCTCCTCGCGCACGCAGTTACCAACTGACTCGCGGTCTCCGCGTTCCTTCTTCCCGCTCCTCTCGAGTCGGGTGGCTATTCAGCCGCCAGAAAGAAATCCCTCGCGTCTGCGCCCCATCGACTGGCAAATGGACACGCGCGCGACGGATGCCACGCGCGCCCTCGTGGCGCCGCGTACGGTCCAGCCGTCGGCGCGGCGGAAGCGCTCGGCGCTCGTGCTCGCAGCGGTCGCCGTGTGCTGCCTCTCGGCCGTCGGCACGGCGAGCGCGCAAGAGGCCGGCGGCGCCGGCTCGACCGCTGGCTCCGCCGGCGGCGTCACGGGGCTCCCCGTGACGGTCGCCCCCACGACCGCACCGACGTCCAAGACGCCGACGTTCACGACGGCGGCGCCCACGACCAAGGCGCCGACCGTGACGACCGCGGCGCCGACGCTCGCGCCCGAGACCGAGGCGCCCGTGGCCACGACGCCCGCGCCCGAGGCCACGGTGGCCACGGAGGCGCCGACCGTGACGGCCAAGCCGGCCAAGACCAAGAAGAACGGCACCGACACGTCGGCGTCGGACGCTGGCCCGGCAACGGCCGAGACCGCGGCCCCCACGGCGACCGTACTGGAGCGCAGCGCCGCCGACTCGGCGGCGTCGTCGGCCACGGCGGCGCTCTCGCCGGCGTCCACGCCCGGCAGCGGCGTCTCGTACGGCGGCAAGAGCTCGGACTCGTCCTCGAGCTCGTCGAGCGGCGAGGCCTCGACCAAGGCCGCGAGCGACTCGTCCAAGACGGCGATCCAGTTTGTGGCCGTCGCGGCCGGCGTGCTCGGCGTCGTCGCGGCGGTCGCGATCTCGGTGCACTTCCAGCAGAAGCGCCGCGCGCTCGCGCGGGACTACGACGAGGACGACAAGTACCTGAACCCGGCGCCGCAGCGCCCGACGACCATCGACGTGACGGCACCGACGACGACCAAGGAGGCGGCCGCGGCCGCGACGTCGTACGACAACTTTACGACCCCACAGGCCACGGCCCATGGGTGGCGACCCAAGATGACGGCGCTCAACGACCCGGCCAACCACGTCGCGAGGGCGCCCACCATCATCGCCGGCAAGCCCGTCCAGGAGTTTAACGGAGACTTTAACCACCCGGTCCAGGAATTCGACGGTGACTTTGGCAAGCCGGTCCAGGAGTTTGACGGCGAGTTCCGTGACAGTGAGGATGCGCTCGCGGCGTCGACCGTGAGCACGGACGTGCTGGCCCAGTCGACGGCGTCGGGCATTGTCACGACGGCGGCGGCGGCCGGGTCGGCCGCGACCTTTGTGGGCCGCAAGGCCGGCGAGAACGACGTCACGGGCGGCGAGGACGCCGACCGCGCGACCTCGCACGCGGCCAACTACGAGGAGGAGAACTTTCGCGAGCCGCGCGTGACGGTCAAGCACATCACGCGCTGCCGTGGACAGAGCGAGGCCTCGACGGCGGACGGCTCGGACGGGCTCTCGCAGTACGGCAACGGGCTGCTCCGCTCGACGTTCCTCAACGACGACCACGACGACGACGAAGGCTACACGAACACGCAGATGTTTGCGTTCAGCGACTCGGGCAGCGAGTGCGACCGCGACTCGTCGCGCAGCCACGCGAGCGAGCAGGCCCGCGGCCCCGGCGGCGCGGCCTCGGACGTGTCCGAGTTCCTCAAGTACTACAACGAACCGATCGTCAACACCAAGTCGGTCGAAGTGGACGTGGACGGCGAGGTCGACGTCGACGTCGACGACGACGAGGAAGACATTGTCGGTCGCTCGACGCGTGCGAGCTCGCTGTTTGACGATGTGCGTGCGAGCGACTTTACGGTCAGCCACGACCCGCGCATGTCGACGAGCTCCAGCATCGCCGACTTCCACGATTCGATGGCGGACCGCCCGAGCGAGCTCGATGAGGAAGAGTTCGAAGTCTAAAATGCGTACCCCCGTGTATGTATTTCATTTTTGTGAGTGTTTTTTGTTTTGTTTTGGGTTTGATTCAGCTTCCTCACGCGAGCGGCACGAGTACTTCGCACCGGTACTCCTTGCCCATGGGGTCGGCGTCGTAAGTGAGGTACACCTCTCGCGTTGGTCCTTCCTGCTTCTCGTCCTGCTCCTTGAGCCACTCAAATGCTGTAGTGTAGGCGTCCGGGAGACCTGTACACGGACCAGAGAGTGTCACCGACGCCACGCGGTCGAGCGCTGGGAGCACGTGGAGTTTGAGACCGTCCACTCCGTGGTTCTCCGGCATTTCAAACTCGTCCGTCACGGGGATACACGCCTCCACGTCGATCTTGCCCTGCTGGCCCACGACGGCGCCTAGATTGTAGTGGACCGCAAAGCCAGGGCCGGCCTTGGGCGTGTTCTGGGCGGCGATAAACTCCGTGAGCGTCTTCCACAGTCGCCCTTGGTCCCGAAACGACCCGATCTGCTGGCGGAGACCGACAATCCGGATCGCAGCGACGCGCTTGACTGTGACTGCGCTAACAGAGGACGCTATGACAGGACTCGCCATGGTCTGGATGGGGCAGGATGAAGACTAACCAAACCGTTTCGAACAGGAGAACTGTAGATTGATCGCCCGTGTTGGCATTTATGGAAAGATGCACCACCCATACCAGAGTGAAGGTCTCCAGGAAAGTGCAACGATTGCGTCGGGTCCCATTATTGCTTCAAGGGCACGACGATCTCTGTGACGAGCTCGGCCTCGTCGAGGTCCGGGTGGTTCATCGCGCCGATGTGATAGATCTCTCGCACGGGCCCTTCCACAGTCTCGCCTTGCATCGCGATCCAGCCGAAGAGCTGGCCGTAAACGTCCATGAGGCCCTTATACGGGCCCTTGTACGTGACAGTCGCGGCGCGCGAGAGCCCTGGGACGTCGTAGACCTTGATGTCGTGGGCATCGGTTACAGCCGTGGTCTCGTCCACGGGCACGCACACTTCGGTGTCAACGTCGGTCTGCTTGAAGCCCTGGTTGTGGAAGATAGCAAAGCTTGGACTCTCCCGCGACGGCGGCAACGCCAGGCCGTTGCGGTGAACGTAGTCAAAGGAGCGCGCCCACAGTGGTCCCTGTGATTGGTAGTCAGCGACAACTTCGCGGAGCGCAGCAACACGGACGCTGGCGACGGCCTTGACTGAGATCTTAAGCGACATGGGGTTGGACGTAGAGAGACCAAGGGGAAGGGAGGAGAGCAATGTTCGTGACCGGGCAAATGCGGAAATGAGCGATGGCGGATCGTAGTCGGTCATCGAATCTGCCACCAGCGCACCTCAGCATGAATTCTACGGCAAGCGCGGCTTCGGGCTCGGTGGTAGAAGGATCCAGAGAACCCCCGGTCGGGTTCCACCATCTCGTTTCACTCCTTCTCTTGCACCGCACGGGAAGAATCGACCGTGTAGAACGTGGATGACCGCCATGAGATCTTGCACGAAGTACCACTCCACTTCCAGCACCGACCCGATCCTCTGGACACACGCGACGGGTGCCGGTGAGTCAACTCCATTGATCCAGGACCACGATCGCGTCATCCTTACCATATCGTGGGGGGGGGAGAGGAAGGCTCACGTCCAGTGTTTGTACACATGTTGGTCAGTTCCGGGCACGAACTGAAGGATGAAGGTTCATGAACTCGACGAGTCGCGCTCACACAAGGCTAGAATCAGTTCCAGGTCATTATCAAAGAGGTGACCTTATCTTTACTAAGTATCCTGCATCTGTGTTACTTCGAAGTACTGGTGAGCTGAGGGGATCATATGCGTACCAGTGTCACGTGGCTTCTGAAGTCCCATCTTACTTCAACGGCACGATGATCTCGGTCACGAACTCGTCGTCTTCAAAGTCGGGCGCCTTGTTCGCACCACTGTGGTAGATCTCCCGGATCTTGCCATTCACGGTCTCACCCTGCGCACCGATCCAGCCAAACAACTCACGATACACGGCCACGAGACCCTTGTACGGACCCTTGTGGGTCACACTGGCGGCGCGAGAGATCTCCGGCATGTCGTAGATCTCAAAGTCACCGGTGTTTTGGATCTCAGCAGTGGTCGCGTCGATGGGAACGCACACTTCCGTGTCCACATCAGCCTGCTTGAAGCCGACATCGTGGAAGACGGAGAAATTCGTGGCGGTGGACGTTTCTGGTGATGCGAGGTCGTGGGTCTCGACAAACTCGGTTGCGCGCGACCAGAGCGGAGCCTGCGCGTAGTAGCTTGCGACGACCTGGCGGAGCGCGACGACGCGCGTGCTGGCGATATGCTTGACGACAACGTTGACAGTCATTGTCTATTAGAAGTAGAAGGAGAGCTGAAGGTGGTGCTTGGTGCTTTGGTGGAGAATGTTGGAATGGAAGATCGCAGAGAAGAAGTCGTTCGTGTCACGCTTGGCGCACACGCCACCTGGTCGATTCACGGAGTGGGTTCACGGAGTCGAGTGGCCTTGGCAAAGCAAAGTAGGAATCCATCTTGTAGGAATCGTAATCGCTGGGATGCGCAGGCAACCAAGTTGTAGACCGAGCATGGAGATCCAACATGTCTTGGGTGCGTGGGCGATGCCAGCGTGGAGTGTGCTGTACCCTTGTTGTGGAAGAGTAGTCAGCGACTTGGCTACATTGTATACGTGTACCCACACTCACAAGTGGCTTCACGAGTGTTTGTTGTCCGGAACGGAATCTTGCCCTTGGTGCAACGATTGCATCAACCTTTCTAGCCCTCTATTTTGCATCCAAAAATCCCCACTCCCATTGCGGCCTTCGAGCGAGTCTCACCGTGTTTCTCAATCACAAGACAACATTCGGTTCGGAGAACGAGAAACTGATTCCCACCGATGCCGGCCTCCACCCCGCTCACGTTCGCGCCCGCGGGATCATCCCCGACTACAGCTCGCAGGGGCCACTCTGGTCGCGTGTCCATGAGTTTGTGCGCGATCACGGCATTGCCGTCACGGGCCCGTGCTTGACGATCTTTTATGACCCTGGATACAAAGAGAGGGACGTGGACAACGAGGTCTGTCTACCCATCGGCGACGATGCGGTAGTGCCGGAGGAGAACACCAAGAATATCCAGGTATACGTGCTGCCAGCACTACCACGAGTCGTTAGTGTCGTCCACACGGGGCCCTACAGCGGGCTCTCGGATGTCTACACGCAACTTTTGGCTTGGCTCGGAGCCCATGGTGAGGCTTGCAACGGACCTAACTGGGAGATCTACCACGTCGGCATCGATGCGCACAACGGCGATGACAACAAGCTCGTGACCGAGATCATCATGCCGATCGCGTGAAGGGTTTGTGTCAAGCCGAGTAACAAACAGTAGGGTAACGCAACCAAACTTGATATAGTTCGTGGAAACTATGCGCTCACAAGTACTTTGCGCGCAACGCGAGGATGCTCGGTTCGTGCTGAGGGACGTTCGCAGGCACAAATTCTACGATCGCATCGATCTTTCGCTTGATTTCGGGCGTGATCTTGTCCACTACCTCCAGCGCCTCAAGGTTTTCGTCGAGTTGCGCGATACTGGTCGCACCGAGGATCACACTCGAGACATGTGGGTTGGATGCAGCCCAGGCGATCGCGAGCTGGGCGAGTGTGACACCCAGCTCCATCGCCACGACAGTCAGCTGCCTTGCCATGGTGATTTGGTCTTCGAGGACTCTCGCGTAGATTTTTTTGTTGGTTTCGATCGACATTCGCGAGCCTTCTGGAATTCCGTCGTTGTACTTGCCCGTGAGAATGCCACCTGCCAGCGGCGACCACGTCATGAGCCCGTAGTTGAACTTCATGTACAAGTCAACATAATTGAGCTCCACTCGGGAGCGTTCGAGCATATGGTACTGCGCCTGGTCCATCACGGGGCGATGCAACCGCAAACGATCCGCGATCTCGCACGCCTCGAGGATGTCGCTCGAGTGCCACTCGCTTGTTCCCCAATAAAAGGCCTTGCCCTGGTCGATGAGCGCACTCATAGCTCGAACAGTCTCTTCGATCGGCGTCGTCGCGTCCGGTCGGTGGCAGAACACTAGATCCACATAGTCCAACGCCAGGCGCGCCAGTGAGGCATGGACTCCTTCGATAATGTGCTTGCGGCTGAGCCCGACGTTGTTCGGTCCCGATCGAGGGCCGATGAACACTTTGGTCGAGACCACGAGGTCCGCGCGCGTCCACACGCCACGGTCGACGCCCGTGCGGATGATCTTCCCCATGAGCGTCTCGGCCTTGCCGCCGGCGTACACTTCGGCGTTATCGAAAAAGTTGACTCCACGTCGGAATGCGTGGGCCATGATCGCGTACGCGTGCTCGAAATCCAGCTGTGCGTCGAACGTGTAACCGGCGCCGAAGGAAAGCGCTGAGACGAGCAGGCCCGTGGCGCCCAGGAAACGGTACCGCATCGTGGTAGCAGGCGACGCCATGGAGAGAACCCAACACAAGTGGGGAGTGGGAAATCCCATGAGATGGATCTTCCCTTCGCAAATCACAGGAAGAGTGATGGTTTATGGACATGGTTACGCTTTGCGTAACCGCACTTTAGGCGCACTTCAATGGACTGGTGAACCCACCAATAGCCGAACCTAACGCGAACCCAGCATGCCGGCAGCAACTGAATCCATGTGTCCAAACGGCGTTGTTGTTTGGCAGGTGGGTTCACGCTGGCTGTCCCGTTGGACTCGTGTGGTGGCACTGCCAGGTGAGATCGTCACAATCGTATTGACGTCCGTCTACAGCAACAAGCAACAATTCACGATGCAAGACCCCGAGCCAGCCACGAGCACGGCGGCATTCGACGTGCTCACCAGTCAAGAGCTCTTCCGGCAGATCGTGCAGTGGAGCGCCGGCTGGCCCGGGCTCGTGCTCCACCCAACGGAGGGCGGGGCCACGCGGCCACGAGTGCGACGTTACGGCCAGTTTGACCGTTCAAACGTCGCGATCGATGCCGCGCGCGTGCCGTACCTGCGCGAGCTGCGCATCTTGAGTGCGGCGCGCTGGTACAGCGATGGCACGCTCACGCGGTTCCAGTTCACGGGCATCGACAATGTGATCCGTCGGGGCGACGCCGAGGCGCTACGCGTGGTGCTCGAGACCATTCGAACGTGTGGCCCACTGTCGACATCAGATGAGCTCAATTTCAAGTACTACTACTGGTCGCTCGCGATCAGCCACTTTGATGGTCGCTGCGATGTGCTCGACGTCTTGCGTGACACGGCCTTGCTGCCGTCGCTGGCTGACACAAAAACCACGACATGGCTGGCCAAAGCAGATTTCATGATTGAGATTCTCCACGCTGACGTGGCAAGGTGGTTTGTCGATAACTTTTCCGCTTGGGCGCTGCCCAGGAACCTGGTGCAAATAGCGGGGGAGCGGGGCCGTCGGGCGCTATTCTACTACCTGCTCGGCGTGCCAGGCCAAGCCTTCGAACTCGATCAGCTCGTCGTGGGTGCGGAACGTCGCCGGTTGCTGACCTTGTTAGTGCAGTGCCACGGCGGCGGCGCGAGTGCGTGTGCGGATGAGGTGCTCACACTTGCAATGAAGCTCGAAGACGCCGAGTTGGTTCGATTGATCTTGCTCGACATCGCGCTTTACTGCGCTCGAGACACACTGGCCAAGGCCAAGTCCTTTCTAGAGACCAAGGTCGTTTACAGCGTGCAATGGGAGATGCTACAAGACGATGACGAGTGGGATGATTCATCAGAAGCCGCCAAAACGCCGTCCAAAGGCTTTAGGCGTTGGCTCCGAACCCACGCAGAGAAAGTTGGTCGACTTTTCCAAGGAAGGAAGCACCGCTAATCCGAAGAAACTTGTCGAGTTTTTCTATGAATTTCGTCAGCAGTAATCCATTAATTCGATATCCCTTACTCTTTGTTGTCGCACTGATGCGGCCGAAATGCGGACGCTATATACTGGACGTACAGTTGGCAGGACCACATGCACGCCGCAGGCTGGTCAATTCCGATACGACAATCAGGATGTGACTAAAAGACGTCGACGTCCTCATCTAGGTGTTGTACAGGCTGTCGCCCGGAGTGTGACCTTATTGCAGTCGAGTCTCCCAAGGTCGTGGTAGAACTGCGAGTGATCGTGTGACTCCAAGAGTATTCGGTGGAGCTCGCCTGAGCGTATACCATCCGTCGCGATCCCGTTGCACTTGTTCTGCTGGAGCCAAAGTTGCACGACTAGACATGCCGGATCCCCGCTCTCGACATCAGCACCAGGTCGAGTCACTCAGCCCCATTCTTTCAGTGAAGCCGTTTTACACAGACCAGGTTTTGCGACGGGATCCCGACGATGTAGATGGCGACCAAAGGCGTCGCCAAGCTGCTGGACGTCACACGTTGAAGTTTTCTTTAGGTTTTTCCATATCAATCGAGGTTTTAGTATCATAAAACCTCGCGGTAATCGAATCTTGACGAGGTTTTTCCCTATGTCGAGCAGCTTTCCCTTCAACATTG
>JAADVT010000331.1:0-32049 GCA_023335895.1 Pythium rishiriense
CCCCCCCCCCCCCTCCTCCACAAAATGGCGTTGCTTCAGCTTGGTACCGTACATACCTGAGAGGATCGGTAGAGCGGTCTGTTGCTTCGTCCTAGTGCAACGGGGGAATGGGTGGTTCTCTTCCGGAGATGGGAGGAACCCAAAGGGGACGGATGGTCGGTCTCCACGACGGTTCTTCAACAGTGACTGACTTTTCCTCTTTTTGCCCTGCCCAAGCAGTTTGGCCTCGCCCACCTCCTCGAAGCCGCCGAGCAGTGTCAGGACTTCCACAATCGAAGCCGGGATCGAGTACTCAACTCCAACTCTCCCATTCAGACCGAGGGTCCATCGATGGCGCACTCCAAGAATCGTCTCCATTCCATTGACTACTTGATCAACCGCACGAGCGACGAGGAACGACCCGCCAAGCGTGCACGTCCAGAGCTACGGCTTGATGTCAACACCCCCTTCCAGTACACGCCGCAGCAGCCCTTCCACCACTCCCCACAGAGTGTTTACCAGACGGCCCCTTACGAGACCACCACCCCTGTCTTCCACGGCCACGCCACGCCGTACATGACCATCACACCGGTCGGGTCGCAGGACGAAGCCATGAGCCAGACTGACAGTCCCGTCGACGCAAAGAACGTGTGGGAGACTGTGCTCGTGACTGGCAGCTTCCCGGACGACATCTGCCTGAGTGAGAACCCTTCGTGCTGCAACAAGTCGAACGAGAGCTCGGGAAACCCAGTGAAACAAGGACGGTGGACCAACGACGAGAAGGAGTTCGCTGAGAACTTGATCCAGCAAGTCCGCAACGGCGAGGTGACTTTGCCGCCCAACACGTCTCTCCGCAAGTTCATTGCCGACTCGCTCCAGTGCAAGGCCATGCGCGTGAGCAAGAAATTCCGTAGTCTCCGTGCCTGCCAGAGTCCGGACGGTTCGTCGGGAGACGAGCGGAGATTCAACCCGCTTAGTCTCCACAGCATTATGAACGACGATGCGGAAGTCGAGTCGTACGACGAAGACATGGAGCAGCAGCAGCAGAGCCCCAAGCAGTCGTCCAAGGCCCTCAAGCGCTCGGACTACTCGCAGCACGGAGCCGTGCGAAGTGGTCGTTGGTCCCTCGAAGAGGAGAACTACGCCAAGGCCATGATCGAGGCCTTCAAAAACGGCTACCTGCCGCTCCACGGCAACGTGTCGCTGCGCAAGTTCCTCTCAGAAGTGCTCGTGTGCCATCCCATGCGGATCAGCAAGAAGTTTGTGGGCTACGTCCGCAAGTACCACTGGTACCGGATCGCTGCCGGCAAGTGCGACCCGGAGGCCAAGCGTGCGGCGCTCGAGCAGCTCGTCCATCTCGAGCGCGAGTTCTGGGCGTCGCTCCAGCAGAACCAGGAGTGGGCCACCATCCAGCAGGAGAACCGCCGGTGAGCTTTCGATGAAGACGAGTCCACCACAGTCGGGCTCGCCGTATTTATTCCACCAGAGCCTTAGAACTTTGTGACATTATACTAGCTTCAAAAGAATGACTTTTTGTGAAATCTACCGTGGCTTTTCTTTGTCCTCCCAACGGTTACCCGTCTATCACAACTTCAACCGTGTTGGGAGGCCAGACGGTTTCCGAACCAGCACCAACACTCTCCTTTTAAACCATACACCTCGAATAGTAGACTCTGTGTCCTTATCCTCCCTATTTTAGGAATATTCTGTTTGTTCACTTAGCAGGACCCCACAGTACGCATTGAAGTTCACCTTTGGATATTTTCCTCCTGTGACACAATATTCGGGGCACATCAATATGCGGCGGGTATGGCTCTACCGCGCGCGCTCGTTGGCCGCCCCCCAGGCCCCTCGGAGCCGCCGGTGGGGCTCCTCGTCCACTGCAAATGCTTCTACGTCCCCACGGCGGCGTTTGCGCTCGAAATGGCGTCGCGCGGCGCTCGTGGGCGCGTCCGCAGCGTTGCTTTTCCCATTCTCGCCCCCGTCGCCGTTGGCGGACGCCGCGCCACGCCATGCGCTGTTGCTGCGCTGTGGCTGGATACTCGGGTCGGCGTTTCTGGTCTACACGGACGCGCGCAGCGACTTGTTTGGCGCCGGTCAGAGCGACGAGAGCGAGGAAACGGCGCGTGCGGCGCGGCGCATCCAGTGGTGGGAGGCCATCCGCAAGGCGCCCCCCGTCGGGCGCCTGCAAGACCGATTCGTGGGGGTTCTCCTGGAGCTCATGGCACCACAAGGTGGCAACGGTGTTCGCGACCACGACGAGCTGGGACGCCAGGAGCTCGTACGATCGCTGGTCGAGCGCGGCGTGTTGGAGCTGCTGGTCGACTACGTCGCGATCGAGAAACCCACTGACAGACAGCTACTCGACAGTGCGTTGGAGCGCGTTTCATGGGGTGCGTGCTGAGATTGACAGTCCTTGGTTGTGGCCTCCTAGGAATCCTGCAGTGCCTGCAGCTCGCGCTGGACGACTCGGTGCTAATGCAGGAAATACCCCAGCCGGCTTACACCCCCAAGGTGTCGACTGTTCGACTCGGAGCAGCGCTGGGTCACTTAATGGACCAAGAAATGCCTCGCTACGGTGATCTCGTGCGACTCAGCGAGAGCTTAATGCAGCTGGCACGACTCGGCGCGGATCCGATGACCGTGAGGGATGCGCAGACGCTGGTGGGGCCTCACGAACTCGACGACGACTTTGGTCGAGCAGTTGGCGGCTATCTCCGCTTGATGTCACCTGAGATGCCGCCAATGATGAAAGAGGTTAGAGGGCGTGTAATGGGTCTGATTGGACGTGGGTTACTGACGGATGGCGTTGTAGTTTGCGATGAACAGTCTTTCGATCATGCTTCAGGCCGCGACACGACTTTCAGAATGCGCGACTACACGACAGCTGGACGCGCTTTTCTCACCGGCGTCAGCTACACTTGTGCTCGCACTTCCACGCTCGAACGAAGTGTTGCAACAAAGCGCAGCTGTGCTTACCTCCAGCCTAGTGCAAGTCGCCCAGTTATCGTCGGTTCCAGTCCACGACGAGGTGTACGACCTATGGATGCAACAAGTCCGGTGGTGGGCGCGAGCGAATTCGAATCCGGCTCTTCAGCTAGCGAGTGCATGTTGTCTGCGAATACTGACTAGCCATCCGCGCACACGCCACTTCGTTCGCGACTCTCAAGAGTCGATGGAAGCGCTGTTCTCACTCGCACGTCAATTACACGAAGCGCAAGTGAAGCAGGCATCTCGATCAAAACCGAGCAAATCGAAGAACCCTGCCAAGGTGGAGGTACCAAGTCTCTTCGACCAAGTTGAGCAGGCACTAATCCAAAAGCATCTCTCCAAGGCATTCTTGAATGTATGCACCAGTTACAAGAGCGGAGGTACAGCCATCTTAGAGACCATGTCACCCACGTCAGATACCTTCCACACAAAACGTAAACTTCCCATGTCGAAGGTGTTTCGAGGTGCTCAAGATATCATGGATCTGCCTGTTTTCGGAGCTGAAGAATACGATTCCAACACGGAGTTTGGTTGGGCAGATATCTTGACACACTGGACGGGCAGCAGCGATCGCGACATCCGACGGAATGCGATTGAAAGTCTTGTCCACCTTGTTGAAACTGAGAGCGATACCTCGGCTGGCGTGCAACGACAGCAGTTACTTCTCCAAGCTTGGCTTGCAAGTATGTTACAGCATGTCCGTAACATTACTGGTGGTGAAGAAATTCTTGCTGTCAAGCAAGTCGAGGACATTGCGAGAATCTCTGATGAGTTCACACCAGGCAACGAGAAAATCTTGTTCAACCCTGCAGTTGTCGACGCGGGGGCCTCGGCTCTCGCCGTACTGGCTGAACAGCATTACGATGAGCTGATCCACTATGGTGTGGTACCACTCATGTCGTTGCTGGCAACGAAATGCCCCTCAGATGCGCGATTCGACTCTGCAACACAAAGTGCGCGAGTGATCGCAAACCTCGTAGCAGCATGTACGAAGACACTTCAAGAACAACAAGGACGATCTTCGAAATCTATCTCTCCAACAACAGAAATCACGATGTCTACCCTTCCAAGCCAACCATTCAGTTTCAACCACCCGCTGTGGAAGACATTCTTCTCTGAGGTGTTCGACGTGGGGCAAATGCTTGAGAAGACGTCATCGGGCCAGCAATTCCTCCAGATCTTACAAACCTGGCGAGAGCGTGATGATCCGTATCAAAGGTCGCAGCTGTACCGCACGATAGCAAATCTTTCGGCCTTTCGAGAGCTCACACGCTCCGGAATGAACTCGTTGCCAGTCTACTCGGAAGGCGTCCATCCCATTGTGCCTCACACGAACACCGCAGACGACGTAGCCACGCTGACAGAAGCTGATGTCGATGTAGTTTTTGTCCATGGGTTACGTGGTGACGCATTTGGAACGTGGCGGACGGATATGGGAGACGCTATCGATGCCCGCACGGACGTGTGGCCCGATATTTTGCTGTACGAGGACCTTAAGAAGCTGGGTATTCGTGCTCGCATTCTCTCACTTGGGTATGAGGCCGGTATGGTGAGCTGGTCCAGCCCGTGGCCATCGTTGACTCTTCAAGAGCGTGCCAAGCTGATGCTCCGCGCGCTGTATGCAGCTCAAGTCGGGAACTGTGACGATACCAAGAAAGACACCCCGAGGCCTGTCATCTTTGTCACCCATTCAATGGGCGGTATCCTCGTGAAAAAGATGCTCTTGCAGTCCAAAGTGGCAGACGAGGAGGTTGCACAACACGTTCGTGCACGCCCACTCGCTGACTGCACGAAAGGCGTTGTATTTCTCGCTGTGCCGCACTTTGGTTCGGACCTAGCCCGTGGCGCACGTTCTGAAGCCGTACGCACTCTTCTTCGGACTCATCCGGCTATTCAAGATTTATGCGCAAGCCACGATCGCCGCTTGGAGAACTTGAATGATTCTTTCGCCGAGCTGCACATTGATTGCTTGAGTATCGCCGAGCAGAAGCCTGCTCCCCTCGGCTTTGGGCTATCAGCGATGGTGGTGAAACCTGACTCGGCAAACCCAGGTATTGGTAGTTTCTTCGTCCTCCCAAACGCCGACCACATGACTATCTGCAAGGCGAAGCATCACGACGATCCGATGTACCAGAGCGTGCTCGATTATGTCATGGAGCACATCGCGACTGCTACAAGTCGACAATGAGAGATCATGTATATGAAATGAACTCCATCTCGCAGTCTAAATTTGTCCCTCAAATGCTCACACTCGCTGGAACTCACAGACGCAGAAACCCGGGAGTCAATCAAGAGATGGTGGATGCAGAGCAAGTCTCAACGCTGCTGCGCTACAAGACACGCGACAAATACCTCATCCTTAAACAGATCAGCAAAGGCGCTTACGGAGATGTGAGTGGTTGAGCCACTCTATCGATCTGTGCTGTTGGAACTCATCATGTCCGTAGGTTTTTCTCGCTGAACGTCTAGAAGATGGAAAGCAAGTGTGCTTGAAGCAAGTCGATCTCGACTTTTTATCCCCAAGCGAAAGGTTCGTGAACTGCCTTTGAAGAGCGGTAATGATGAGGCAGACACCAACTCGACACTTCATTCTAGAGAAGGGTGCCTCTCGGAAGTTCGACTGCTTCAGTCTCTACCAACTCACAGGAATGTCGTCAAGTTCTATGATGCTTTCTGGGAAGACACTAGTGACTGTGGTGGCGGATCCCGGCTCGTGGTCGTGCTCGAATACGGCGATACGGGGGATTTGGAAGGTTTCATCCACTCCGAGCACTTGCATCCACACGCGATGGCAACAGATACGGCGCTTGATGTTTTTGCGCAGGTTATTGCCTGGTGCTTTAATGTTCTGAGATTCCACAATCTGGACTAACATCGCATCTTTGTTGTAGATTGTGTCAGGGTTAGCTTTCCTCCACCAACAGCACGTTCTGCATCGTGATATCAAGAGCAAAAACGTGTTCCGATTCAGTGATGGACGTGTCGTGATTGGCGACTTCGGCACTTCCAAAGCCCTCGCACACACAGCGGCCTTGGCGAATACACTCGTGGGTTCACCACTCTACATGAGCCCCGAAGTGCTCAATGACCAGCCCTACAGCTTCTCGTCGGACATGTGGTCGCTTGGGTGCCTATTATACGAGCTCTTCTCGGGGCAGACACCCTTCAACGCACCATCGTACCCAGCAGTGGTATTTAAAATCACGAAAGGAGAGTACACCCCGCTTCCACCCACCGTCCCAGTCGATGTGCGCGAACTCGTCGCACGGTTACTCACACTCGACCCGTCACAGAGGCCAACCGCAGAGGAGCTTTTGGGGATGGAAATTGTTCAGTCACGTTTGTGCGCGACAATCACGGCTAATGACGTTCCCGATACGACCCTATGCCGTGCTTTACCTCCAGACTCTGTGGCTCTCACTGGCTTAGAGAAGACGGGGGGAGTGTGTGAGCACCGTGTGAAGAGTCGTGATAACGAAACGATGCTCCTTCCACCACCGCCTCCATCCACGACAATGAATCCACCGCTCACAAGCCATGACACTCAAGGTTTACCGAGCCCTCCGAAGCCAAACATCCCTAGAAAGGTGAACCAAACGGCAAGGCGTGACACCTCTCAAGTTTTCCCGACACCGCGTGCGACTATTGCGGACGTAAGTTAGCGAGTTGATCATCCACATCGAACAAAGCTAACGTGTCACGCATATGTGGAGGACAGATTCTGTCAAAGGAGCGCCTCAGCGTGCACAGGGAGCGAGTACGACAGGCCACTCCACACCCTACTGGAGCTAACCTTTTATCATGCGTGCCAGTGGTAGGTGACCATCAGTATGCAGTGAGTTGAGGGCGGTGGGCGTCTTACTGATACCGAATGATTCTTGTATCTCAAAGTTGGAGACAGCACGTGCCACGGCTTTGCCTATCAGACGCGCACCTAAAGCAACAAAGAAGAACACTCTCGCCACGAATCCCCGCTCACCTATACCGGCCGAGAACATGCTGATTATCGGCACCAAGGTGAACAGCGTCAAACCGACAGTGTCAACAACCTCGAAACCCAAGCACTAGAAATCAAACTGGCTATTTACAAGACATTGATCGAATACAGGATACCCACACCAGCGCCTCTTCGTGGCGAGATTACTTGACCTGCACCGAGTACTTGCTCACAGTGAACTTGGCGTTCGAGCCGACGAACGGTTCCGTGCCGCACTGCACCGTGTTCAGGTACTGGCTCGACGACAGGCCCTCGTTCTTGGTCAAATAGTTGAAAAACGCCTTGAGATCACCAGAGAAGTTGGTGATCTGCTTGGTCGCGACAAAGGAAAAGACAGTCGTGCTGCCATTCGGTCCCTTGTACAACTTGAACTCGTTGCCCGCGACGGTGACGGTCGCGATGGGCTTGCCGGTGCTCGAGATCGGTCCAGCACCGCCGATCGCCGCGAGCCAGATCATGATCTCGTACTCGTTCTTCCCCGTAGCCGTCGAGGCTGTAAACAAATCGTACGACACATCCGCGACAAGCGTGCCCGAGTACGAGTACTTGTACTCGATGGTCGTCGGAATAGACGTGATCTGGCTCAGCTTTACCGGCGTGAACTTGAGGTTGACGTTCGCATACGACTTGACCTCAACGGGCGCACCAGCCCAGCTGTACGACGTGTGCCACGCGACCGTGTTGCCGTTAGCCGAGTCGAGACCGGTGCACTGACTGCCCGACGAGGCCGAGCCCTTGCCCCAGAGGTTGTTGTACAGGATGTAGTTCCCCGTGGTCGTGGTCCCCCACTGGTCGCAAAACTCGGCGGCGGAGGCGCTGGTAGCAGCGAGGGCGGCGCCCAACAGAGCGATGCAGGTCGTCTTCATTGTGAATCTTGGTGGGCAAGAGGGTGAAGCAGAAAGTTGCGGTGGGTGCTTGCTTCCGTTGAGGTGAATTGGAAAGTGACTTCAGTTGCACACCGGTAGCTGCTCGTAGCAGCAGCCGACGCAGCGCTGGCTCGGTGTGTGTCTGTGTGCCGTCTCAGGGCTCATCGTGGCTGCTGACGGACCACACCTGGTGAGCCGGATCATGTTGTGATCCTACAATGCGACAATCGGTACATGAACTCAACAGGTCTTCCGCGACGCCAACTGTTGCTGGTTATGATGTTGCGGTCGCTTTGGAGGAGCTGATCCACGAGTCTCCTTTGACGCACTTTTTCGGCGCAGCACCAGTACACGAATGCGTAGAAAAGGTTCTTCGTTTGGCACTTTTCTTACTTTTCGTGCGGTTTATGTGCAATTCACACTTTTCAAGCTTTTTTGTTGTAATTTAGCCTGAAATATTTCTGAAAAAGTGTGAGCTTGCGAAATTATGCACGGAAAGTGGAAAACAAAACGAAATGTATCACAAAAGTGGAGGAAAGTGGTAAGGTACTCTGTAAATTACGTGACCGAGACAAAAGTGAACGAAAAATGGGAAACAAATGCGAAATGTAACCCAAAAAGTGGGAAAAAGTGAATGAAGAGTGGAAAAGTGAGAAAAGTATTGCAATTATCCGGATCCGGATGCCTGGCTTGAAATTTAGCTGTTGTCATAAGTACGAATTGCTTCACTTGGGGCACAAGACGGCATGAAGGCTGCGGAGTCGGTCGGTTCGGCAGAGATGGCAGGGGCGTCGATGCCAGTGGCAAGGCCGGTCGCCAGGGAGGAGGACGCGGAGGTAAGGGAGGTGGCGGAGGCGATAGAGGCGGGAGATGCGATGGAGGTGATAGATGCGATGGTGACGGCGGAGGCGATCAGGGCGGCGGAGGTAATGGAGGCGGCGGAGACGATGGAGACGACCGAAGCGGCGGAGGCGGCGGAAACGACCAGAGCGGCCTCGGCGGCCGGGGCAGCGGAGGGTGCGAGCGCGTATGACCGTGTGCCATCAGAGGGGCAGCTTCGCAATGCGGCTCTCGTTGACTCTCTCTGTCGGCACTTGGTTTGGTCGCGCCTTCACGAATCGGAGGTGCTGAAGCAGAAGGTGGACGAGCTCTCCGCGACAGTGGCAAAGGTGGATCAGTTGCGCGCGGAGATCAAACTCATCATTGATGCCAACCATGGAGCTGCGCTTCGGCTCGCGCAGACGTGCGTGGCAGGGGAGCCCGAAGTCCACCACGCCGATTCGTTCGCCACGCTTTTTGCCGGTATCGTTGCCCATTTGTTCATGTCCGCGCGCAACGCGAACTCGAACCCATCTCGATAACCAAGACATTCCCATCCACAAAAATCATGTTCTTGCGTTCAACCTCTCGCAAGATCAACGTGCCAACTCAAATAGCCAACTCAAATATATGTAAGTGCGCGTAGTCATGCTTTTTCTGTTCCCTCTCTCGCTATCGTCTTTGCACGTCGAGACTACTTCTTGTTTGGGGACTGTCGAAATCGGCATACCTCGCACTGACAGTCGAACCAAAGGTCGTCCCCGTAGTCTACGGTGATCTCCTCACCAGCTTTGATGTCCCGCACAGTAGTGGCGACAATCGTTCGCCCCGCTCTATTGAAGACCTCGTAGAACCTAGCTGAAGGGGTGCAACTGTGATTCAAAAAGCGCATTAGAGATCCCCCAATTGAGCATCAACACACAGGCGCTGGGAACCCCATGCGTCCGTGTCGAGGTGGAAGTGAAGCCGGAACCCGGATTCTCGCGCCGGTTCTTCCTCTCACCAGAGACGAGTGAGAGCACGCCTAGATATTCACCGAGCACGACACCAGCACCAATGTACTTTGACGCTTGTAGTGTAAAGATGTCTGTGTTCTTCACTCGCATCAGCTGCACGTTCTCGTTTGTTGTTGTCCCGTTGCTGCACTTGCCCTGAAAGGGACAAGACTGCTCGTCACAGTAGAATGCCGCTTTGGCACTCAAACACGTGTCCTGCCGACAATCGCCGTAACACCGACATTTCTGGAAGGGTTCGCTGCCCGGAACCCGAATGCTGTCGGGGTTGAATTTGTCTGCGAAATGCATGACCCAGTACGGCCAGCTGGCTGGAACAAGCTCTGGTTGTTGTGGAATCGGGGGAGTGCGTCCGAACGTTCGTGCACGTGGGTCTCGAATTGACGGTCTCGGCAGATTCCATCGTGTCTTCGTCGATTCCCACAAAAAAATATAAGGACGGGTACTGCGCGCCGCGCCCTCTATCACGGTTGGCTTGGCGCTTGGTCTTGTTCGGAACATAGTCCGAATCACTGTCGGCAGATGGCTCCGCCAAGGGCTGGATCAGGTTGCTTCCACCTACGCCGCGCACCGCACGCTGTTTGCCGTTTCGACGGGCCGACTGCTCGTTCGCGATGTGTGTCCCATCGGCATTGGGCTTACCACGGAGACGAGTGTCTGCCGCTGGTGGTGGTGGCTTCCTTGCATTCGTTTTTGTTGATTCCTCCCGCTTCACGGCGGGCTTCGTTTCCGACTCGACGTCCGACTCGTGAAGACTGGTGAGTAACTCTGACACTGTTTGTCCTTGCGCGTTTGTCGCTGTCCGATGGCTCAGTGTCTTTGCGGATTTGTCGTACTTGTTGGTCGGTTCAGATAGCTTGTAGAGCGTCTCTGTTCTTCTCCGCTCGTCGTCTTCGACGGCTTCTCTCTCGAGTCTCGCTTTTTTCGCTGCAGCGGCTCGCTCTATCTCAAATGGAAGACCGAATATGACGATCTCTTTGACATCCTCCCCGCGCAAGAGCTTCGGTGGGTCCTTGTACGTTGGTTCAGCCGCATGGAGTCGAAGGTGTTCGTCGATACTGGTCGAGGCTTTGCACAACAGCATGTACATGATGCGGAGTCGCATCAGTCTTAGTTGTCCCGGGGATAAATGCTTCAGACTGTGCAGTGCGTAGTCTTGATCCATGAACCCCAATGCTTGCCCTATGCAGAACAGCCCACAGCTGAACCCGTCTGCCTGTGTCGGCGTGTGCAGCGTCGTAGGCTTGACGACACCAAACTGGTCCGAGTACTTGAGCTTGTCACGATTGAACCAATTCTTCAGCAGCGGCTCCACCCAGTTGGTCCACGCCGCTTCAAGCAACACTCTGTACTTGTCGAGACACAGAGGATCGTACTCAAACACTTGGTGTTTTCCGCTCCAATCGAGAGCGACAATTATAAGGCACCAATGGCTCTGCTCGCAGTTGATCGGGAAGATTACCAGTCGCTGAAGAGTCAACGGCGGAACTGGAATACGCCGACCCTCCAACACTGCCTCGGCTACGACGACGTCTTTGTACCGCGCGGCGAGCATATTCAAGGTCAACATGACAGCCGAATCGTTGAGCCAGGTGGAGTAACTGAGACGTCCCGCGATTTCTCGCAGCTCAACACCACCCGACTTTCGTGGGCTGGTTGCCACAATGGCATTCACGGTTGTCTTCAACGACATCGTATCAAGACGCTCAAGCACCAGTTCGCGCATGATCTGAACAGCTTCACGTTCCTCGGTCGAGTCTGTGGCGCACTCCCTGGCAAACTTATCCAGGAAAGGGACGTCGAGTTTCTCAGCTTCGCTCCAACTTGTTGCTTCGCTTAGCCACTTTCGATCTTCATCGACTTTGATCAGCTTCGACCTGTTCACGTAGAACGCAGCCATCGCTCGTGCGCATTCCCTACCACACAGTAAAGCCACACAGTAAACACACTTAACCATCCCATAGCACACACTGCACTCGTGGCGAAACAAACTTACTCGGAGATCACATGGTCCGTCCCGGGGATCCGGGCAACGTAGGTCGTGTGTCCATTGGCGCCGGTCATCCCAGTACGCTCATCTTTTGGGTCAGCAGGGGTTGTACATTCATTGTTGTCGTTGTTCGGGTCATCTTTGTGCTTTTTGCCTTCCGCACGCTTCGTCTCGATTGCAGCGAGTACATCGTCAACCGCATTTTTTGTGATGAGCACCTTCGTGAGGGGGACGTGTGACTCTTGCGTGACCAGGATCGCTTTAAACTCTCCAAAGTCTCTTGGGTAGCGGCGCGTAACTTCAAGAGCGTCGCGCACGGACGAGTATTGAATGGCGATGCTCAGGTCTAAGACGGACCCAACAAGATCAGGTGGACCTTCGTACGCAAGCCGTGTTGCTTTTTTTGACGGCTGTTGCTTTGGGTTACGAGTTTTCTCGGGAAGTCGTATAGGGAGCGTCTTGAAAATGCCGCGGATGGCACTTCCGCGCTTGTGCTTCCAGGGTCGACTGAGTTCATGCTCGTCGCTCTCGTCTCGGCCCACTCGTTTGCAGCCTGGTCCATCTCGTTTGTCTGCTTGCACGTCATTGTCAGCCTCGTCAGGTACATCGCTCTTGCCTGCTTGTACGTCCTTGTGAGGAGACGAAGACGACGTAATCGCGACTTCTCCGTCCTCCTCCACCGGGTTCAACACGCCCTCTATAGAGCAGCTGTTCTGTGGAGCCACGTCAGTTTTGGTGACCGAATCGTTCCCGGTGTCAGGTAGCCACGGAACTTGATCATTCAACAACATTGTCGTAAGTGCGCTGGCGAAGGAGTCTTCGAGTGGCCCACTTGGGAGGAGTTCCGATAGATCAGTGTCGATGTCTCCCAGATTGCGCGGCGGGAACCGGGTCGGACCGTACGACATAGGCACGACAAAGTAAGGGTCCTCCACGCCTTCGAGATGAAGATCGTCAAAGCTCTCGAAGGCGCTCGGACCTTCAATATCCGGTTCCTCACTCTCTTCGTCGTCGTCGCTCCCCTCGTCATCCATCGACATGTCGAATACTACGCCAGCATACTCGTCTTCGTCCATTGCAACTGTTTGCTTTTCACGTACGACGGCATCTTCTGCACGACCTTCATTTTGATTTCCATCTACAGCGACGTCTTCTGTTCGACCTCCAGCGTTGTCTTCGTTTGAAGCGACGCCTTCAGCGCCTTCTGCTCGACTTCCTGCGTGGCCTTCGTGTACGGCAGCATCCCGTATCGCAAGGGAAGATAGAAACACCGAGAGCATTTCCTCCAATTTCGCAGATGCTTCCCAAAACGGCACCGTGCCTAATCCCATCAGACGCGTGATCACTGGGTCACACAGGCCTTGAACGTGGTCGCGCTTCTCGTACGGACTGAGCACAACGCGACCGCCACGTTCCCCCCGCACCATTGTTCGGAACTTGATGCGCTGGCGCTTGGGTATGAATACGGTGACGACTGCTTCAGGACCCAAAGGATCCTTTGACTTCTTCAGCACTTTGGCGAGTCTAAGCCCACTCAGGAAGTCAACTGCCTCGCGCAGCGACCCAAGTAACTCGGCCGCCGCCGCCATGCTCCACCGGTTGGCGAGGGCATTAACTGGAAACGCTTGCAAGCCCTTGAGTGCGTGCGCAACGAAAAACTAATGTCGACAAGGGAGTTTGTGGCTGGTCGAGAAGCGACACGAACACGTCCAATGAGATTTTGAGGCTGTCTGAACCACAAATCGTGCTCCCGAGGTTGAAGATGGAAGGACGATGCAAGATCCATCTTCAGACAGTCCATTCGGACATGAGTACCCATTAGACCGAGCAAGGTACTTCGTCCACTGTCGCTTCACAATCAAGCCTCGACTCTCACTTAAGTCTTGTAGAAGAGGGCGCGTGAAGTCGTTGTCGTTCGGGAATAGACGTGTCGTTGCGGTCGCTCGCACGATCTCATCCAACTCGCGCTTCAGAACTGTGGTCTGACGCCGAAAGACTGCCTCAATGCATCGATCAATCCGCCGATGCTTGCCAAGCAGCGCCTTCAATTGGTTCCAGTGAGACTCCAGACGGTTTGTAGTTGTGTTGCCTGCAGTGAAGATCTTCCCGCGCGCGTGGTTCGCCCACATTGATTCACACGCAAACCACCGCATCTCCATGTAGTCTTGAAATGTAGGGTGAGTTTCTGCAGGCAGCAGGGACAGTAGGCTGCTCTTCGAGCGAAGAAACTCGTCCCTCGACTCCGCGTAGACCATTCTTCGAACGAGCTTCAGCACCTGAGACCGCTGGGCCGGGGGGATTTCGTGTCGTGCCTCTGCCACCACTGTCTTGAACCACTTCAAGACGTGAAACTGGCAGAGGACGACGGAAGCATCGGCGAACACTGTCGAGACCGCTTTCCACTCTTTATAATCCTTGTCAATGACAAAAGACTCGACAATGTCCACTGCAGCCTGCGAATCTTCGATAAAAACCTCCAGCACAATACGCATCATGTCGACACTCTGAGTCATGCAGAGAAAGTCGAGGACTGGAATGCCTTTCCCAGTCGCTGAGGTCGCCATCAAACAGCCTATAGTGCATCCAACGTGATCAGACCAGAATGTAACTACAATATTCGGAAGAGCAAACCAGTCCGTACCAAGATACATTCCAATATTATTGGAATTGTGGGTCCAATCAAGCAAAAGATTATCCCCATAGTACTCATGCAGCTCACGCTGGATGGCTGTCTGGAAAATAATACCAACAATATTTCCGTGCTGGTCGTGAACCACATACACACGATTCCCGTCCACAGAGAGAAAGTCGTCGACGTAGTCTTCGAGATTGTCGTTAGGGGCACCACCCAGGAGATGGTAGCTCTTCAAATTCTGCAGCTGCTTGGCGGTGTAAGGAGCTCCAAGCGCGGTACTGATGTTGTCCAACATTATGCGCGAGTTCCCGTCGACGTCAATCTGCGTCGCAATCTGAGCAAGCAGTATCGTGTCGTCGATCCTCGACTCGGTGTAGTACGAATCAAAGATTGCCGGAGAGCAGATATGATTGTGGACAGAGTGCTGATGAGAAAACACTGTGTGAGCGAGTGCGAGACGACACATACACAAAGTCAAATCGTACCTCCTGACGCACCAAAACGCGCCACGTCCATTCTCCGTCGCGCAGCACGCGGTGTGCCTCAGCAGTAACGCGAGCCTGGCAGCCCGTGTACCGAGTATGTGCTGGATATCTGACGCGCTCATCCGCGGGGACGCTGTCAGGGTGGTATGTCGCGTGCACACACACATACTTCTTAGAGTAGTATTCGAGCTCTCCGGGGATCAGGTGGAGTTCTTGTTTGAAGTCCACATTTTTGCGAGCGGCAGCGGCTTTGGCAGCTTCGTGTGCCTGAATGAGCTTGCTATGGTAGAATGAGCCAAGGTCAGTGCATGGAGCATGATGTAAGAAGGACCAAAACATGAGCGTACTCGTTTTTCCAATCCGCCTTGTTCGACGAGCGTATAGTGAAGGATGCGCTGGTGTCGACACAATGGTCGGTCATGTGGTCAAAGAATGCGTCAAATGACGCAAACTCATGAACAGGAAGAGCGGGGAGCTCGGTGCGAATGTTTTTTGAGTTGCAGAATCGAGCAACTGCCTCCATCTCGGCCTTTTCCGCCTTCGTCCGTGCCTTTTTCCGCGTCTGATAAGACGCGTGCTTGGCATTGTCACCACAACCCTCTTTTTCTACGTAATGCCAGCATTAGGATGTGTCGACATCATCTTGTGGCAATGCGAACGTACCATGCGCTATTTGCTTTTGCGTGGCGAGCTGGCGCGCACGGAAACGAGCCTTTTTCTTCTGCGCGGCCGCTTTCGTTGTCGCTGACGATGGTGCCATAACAGGGCAGTCAGACAAGCACGGACGGTTTTGACCCGCGACCGCTCGCGCCTTTTCGGCAGATATGATGAACTGTAGGTACCGGAAGGCCAAAATTTGTTGGCACTTTTTCGAAATTGCTTGGCACTTTTCGGCTTCGCACTTTTCAACACTTTGACACTTTTTGGGAAACGGGAAGTTACTCGCGTATTTTACCAACCATAAAATACCTTTCGTTGCGAAAATACTGCGTCCTTTTCTGCGCCGAAAAAGTGCGTCTAGCCACTCTGGTTGATCCACCGAGAAATGATGGACAACACACAGTGCAGATCAAGACCTCGAAACGCCAAGCCGGGGAGGTGGAGTGTCAGTGATCAGACAACAGGTAAGAAGTAATTGGGCCGTGTCGCTGCAACCACTTCCGCGATGGTATCGGTTATCCAACCATGAGCGTGCCTATCTGCACTGGTGACTGCTTGGAGTGCCAGCGAAGCAGATGGAGATCTAGCCCATCCGGTCGACGACGGTTACGCTGTTTCGATCATCCATGCGGCGCTCACCAGATGCGATTCTCATCGGCACACATGGCGTGGCTTTGGTCACTGCCGCGCGTCGCTGTGCGCTACACGGTATCCGGTAATGTTGCATGAAGAAGTCTTGCGGGGGAGGCTTGGTGCCCGATTCCGACCGTCCACAAACCAATAGCCGGACATTGTGGCTCTGCAAGTGTGTTTGCATCTCGTGCATAAACGAGACGACCGAAGCAACGAATGTACAACAGCAACGCGATGATGGGGAGGTGCCTCCCCATCCCACCAACTTCAAGCGCAGACCATTCCCCTGTTCAACAAAACCTGGCAGCGAAAGTGTCGAGTGAGCAAGCAAGCACTAGACGGAAATGCGCTTGTCCCACACAACGCGTGCGGTCGACACGACGGTGAATCTTTTTAGGCACATGCGATCCTCCGTCGGCGTCGAGTCCTCTATTGATGCGTGTGCCCATTGTAGTACATTATAAATACACCCCGCGGGCGCTTGCACGGTATGCTCCAGTCCACACAAGTACTCGCAGCTCTGTTCGATCCGCTCACTCCAGCTTTCTTGAAGGCTCCATTGATTCCGTTGCGGCACATGGATCTGCCGATCGCTATGATGACTGACCCCGTGCCGCCGAGCCTGGTGGATACATTCCGCGGTGCGCAATAGAGAGCGAAAGAGAGGAGAACTTTTCAAGCCCCCACCTTCATCTGGTGACCCTCTCAAGAAACGCCTCCCGACGGCCTCCCATGCTTCCTCCATTGTCCAATCCCCCGTACGATCACCTGCCCTACATCTCCCCACGATGGTCAAGTTTGGCGTCTTCGCGGCCAGCGTTCTCGGTCTGATAACTGCGACTACCGCGCCGGGCGTGGTGGACGCGTACCCAGCCCCAGGGGCGTGCAAGGGTGTGTGTGGCAATGCGCACGACCCGGCCATCATGCGCCGCAGCTCGGACGGCACGTACTTTCGTTTCTCGACGAATGGTAAGGTCGCGATCCACACGGCCCCGTCGATCACCGGGCCGTGGGTTTACAAAGGTGCTGCGATCCCCGCGGGGTCGTCGATCAACCTGCCCGGCCGCGACGGACTGTGGGCCCCCGACGTCCAGCAGATCGGCAACACGTACTACTTGTACTATGCCGTCAGCACGTTCGGCAACAAGAACTCGGCGATCGGCGTGGCCACGTCGACCACTATGGATGTCGGTTCGTGGAAAGATCACGGATCAATCGGTGTGACGAGTGATTCGACCACGCCCTACAACGCCATCGATGCCAACCTGCTCGTGGACGGCTCGAACCTCTACATGACGTTCGGCAGCTTCTGGAAGGACATCTATCAGGTCAACATGAAGAACCCGCCGACCACGGTCGCCGCCGCGGCGAGCACATCCCGTCAGCTCGTGTACGACAAGTCGTTTGATTCGATCGAGGGCGCGTACCTGTTCAAGAGTGGATCGTATTACTATCTCTTCTTCTCACATGGACAGTGCTGCGCGCTCGACACGTCGCGCCCGGCAGCCGGCAAGGAATACAAGATCAAGGTGTGCCGCTCGACCTCGCCCACGGGAGCTTTTGTCGACAAGGCCGGCAAGTCGTGTACGCAAGGTGGCGGCACGATCGTGCTCGAGTCGCACGACTACGTGTACGCGCCGGGTGGCCAGGGTGTGTACCAGGATCCTGTCAACGGCCCGATTATCTACTACCACTACGGTGAGTCTGTCGTGTTTTGTCACATTGCTTTTTGTACCACACTCGTGAACAATCAACCACTAACGCGGGCTTGTCATTTGAACAGTGGACACGCGCGTCGGATATGCTGACGGTAACAAGCTCTTTGGCTGGAACAAGCTCAGCTTCTCTTCGGGATGGCCAGTCGCTGTGTAGGTCGATAGAAAGTATTTCTACTCAGACGGCGCTCTCCGCTCTATGAGCTGGTAACTAGACCAAGATGTCAACGCTTGTTTGCTGCAGCTTCGAGTACTGTTTCTTTTGTTTGGTGGGGGTTGTGTATGGCCACTCATCCATCGAAGAAATTCATCGAAGCGTGAGGTCTCCCATCTATTGAGCACTTCAACTTGAAGTTGAGAGTACCACAGGATATTACATCACACTCTCCACATCCCGTTGAATTTTTCCCTGCGCTTGTCTGCGCTTCCGCATTTCAGGCACAACACTCGAGGCGCCACCAAAGCTACCAATCTGTTTCCGTATCACGCCGATGCCTCATACCAGACTCAGGACGCAGAAGAATTCTCACCAATTGTTCAAATATCAACTGATTGCGTTGTTATGCCCCACAGAAACTTCCAGTAGCGAGTGCCTAGTAAACACTTTGACATCTAGTAAAACAAGCATTGCGTCCATGTCCACAGCAAACGAGCAGACAGGCAAAGCTCAAGCTCTCGAAATTTCTCGCGGGAGGAATGCACTCAGTTGCGCGAGTCGAGTGTTTGCACATCGCTCGGGTCTGCCAAAGCCCCTTGCACCACCTGGATGTGTTGCCCGAGTTGATGCGTCCGATCTTTCATCCCAGCTTCATCCATTCGAAAGCGAATCTGAACGAGCGGACGATGCTCCCTCAGTGACAAGCAGGTCATTGAGCAGAATCAGAGCATCATCGCCACACGCCCATCCAGTCGTATCACCAAAGAGCGGCAAAAGCCGTGGCTTGCCTCATGGGACTCCTACAGAGCGCAGCAGGGGTCTCTCTTGGCCCGCGTGCTGTTGGGCATGTCAGTGAGAGTGCTCGAAAGCCTCGAACTCGGGTTCTCATTCTCAAATCTACTTTCTCGAGAGCAAGAGCCCCTCCTTCCCCCGCCAGCTGAACCCACGTACCTGAGCCAGAATGAAGACCTCAATCCTGGCGATTATTGGCGCCGCCGTTGCGACGGGCGCGTCCGCTGCCGACTTTTGCGACCAATGGGGATCCACCACCACGGGAAACTACATCATCTACAACAACCTTTGGGGCCGCGATGCGTCCACTTCCGGCAGCCAGTGCACGGGTCTCGACTCGATCAATGGTAACACGGTCGCGTGGCACACGTCGTACAGCTGGGCCGGCGGTCCATACAATGTCAAGTCGTACGCCAACGCCGCGCTCAAGTTCACGCCGCTTCAGGTGAAGAACGTCAAGTCGATCCCCTCGACGATCCAGTACGCGTACACGTACACCGGGACCATCGTGGCCAACGTCGCGTACGATCTGTTCACGTCGTCGACGCCCACAGGGAGCAACGAGTACGAGATCATGATCTGGCTCGCGGCCCTCGGCGGCGCTGGCCCGATCTCGAGCTCGGGCTCGCCGCTCGCGACCGTCACCATCGCGGGCAACGAGTTCAAGCTGTACAAGGGGCCGAACGGCAGTATGACCGTCTTTTCGTTTGTCGCGACTAAACAGGTCACCAACTTCTCTGGCGATCTCCTCGGGTTCGTCACCTATCTCACGAAGAACCAGGGGCTGCCCACCAGCCAGTACCTCAACACGGTGCAGTGCGGCACGGAACCCTTCGTCGGCTTGAACGCCAAGCTCACCGTGACCAAGTACTCGGCCCAAGTGAACTGATCGCAGCCCTTGGCCAGTCGCGCCTGACTTCTCAGTAAGGCTTGAACGATCCCAGTTCCTCTCGTTCTCGCTATGTGTTCATGTGACCAAGTGTAGGGGTCGTTTGGCCATAAAACCACCTTGTGCGAGTTAAAACCATCTTATGCTACATAGCCAGTCCATTGTCATGTAGATCTGACCAATCACAATGATGTATCGCAAATGGGTCTGGCGAAACAAAACCTCGTGTGTGTGACAGGTATGTGTTGCCTTCGAGTTCTTATGCACCGGTGGATCGGAGACCTGACCTCCTCAGTTTTCCTGCAGCGCTGTGTGAGACGATGCAGCGACCTCTAGAGATGGAGAGTGACGAGAAGGAGCGTGCGCGCATCGGTAGCTACCGGAGCGACGCCGACCCGTACGATTCGGACTCCTATCGTTACTCATGGAATGACGACGGTCTGTGTGGGCGGTTCATGCCCGCCGAGTGGCGCTTCATGTGCGGTTGGTTCTCGCTGCTCCAGTACCGCGTCGAGGTCGCCGACCTCACGAGGTTTGACTCGCACGACGTCCGCATCGGCCGGGACCCGCAGGATTGGTGGCTCGAGGTCAACTACGCCCCCGAGGCGCATCCGAGAGAAGAGTGGGACCAACTCGCGCACTAACCAAGCCCAAGAGGTTCCGCAAGCTGCGCGAAGCGATCGTGATGCGGTCAGTGCACGCACAAGTCGACTATGAGACCTGGCTCGCCGAGTTGGTGCGCACGTCGCGCTTTCGCCCCCGCAAGGGCATGGATTTTGATATGCACAAGCTTTCCTGCCGTGCAAGTGGGCGTTCCGCTTTGGCAACAATGAGACAATCCGAATCTGCCAATGGACGATGCTACGCGACTTGTTTGGCTTCAAGACGCTCAGCAAAGATTTCAAGCGAGACTTTGCGCGCGCCGCAGCGCTGGCGCGTGAACAGAAAGGCCTCGACGTGAGCCACATGGACCCGATCCCACTTCAGGTTTATTTCCGGCCCAGTGCCGGAAGTACGTCGGCACAGCTCACGGCGCTGCGTGGACTTTCCGAGACGGCGACCGAGTTACTTGCGCTTGACATGGAATACTCCCGGTAACGACAGGATCCGAGTTTCAACGGCCCGCCAGTGTTTCGGATCGAGCACCTCGAGGTGGACTGTCAGTCTCTTGAACTGGATGTAGAAATCTTGACAGGAATCCGACAGTTTCTCGAGACAGGTATGGGTGTGCATACGCTTCGGCTGCCTATGTTCGGTACGGAGCGCGTCATTGATGTGTCCAAGTGGGTGCCTGTGTAGGGGCAACTTCTCCAAGCGATCGCTGGCAGCGCAAGCAAACCTGGTTTGGTGCGACGCCTCGGTGTGTCAGCTTCGTGTTGCACAGGAATCTTCCTACAACCGCTCATGTCCGCCTTGATGACTACCAAGAGCCTCGAGTACGTTTATCTTGAATCCTTTGAACCGCCTACAGGAGACGACTGCGTCGATTGGCAATTATAGGCATAGTTGTTCTAGTCCGCAGCGACTCGATGAGCACTATAAAAGGACTCGACATGCACTGCCCCGGTCTCACTGAGCGCTGTATTCGCGAGATACGCTTCGCCAAAGAAGCATCGAATGGTCTGAGCCATCTGTGGAAGATTTACTCCGAGCAAGGTGGTGGTGGTGTTGCTTCACAATCGACCACACATCCATTGAAGGCAGTTACTGTGATGGTAGGCTCCAAGCTTTCTCTTCACGGAAACGAGCGAGCTCTCGGTTCATTTGAGGCACCAAGTTCGATCCAGGGATTTCTCATTGAGGAGAACGACGAAGATGATGATTCGTCACCAACTGTGAAGGTGCTGCTACCTGGTTACGGTCTGTGCACAGCAGAGAGACCGGCTCTCCAGAGCAAGCGCCAAAGGATCGTCGATTCTGAATGGCGACGGATCGATTCCTCGACTGATGAGACGATGCCGCAGCTGTCGACATTGGTCGTCAACTTCAGCGACAGATACGCCATTCGCCCACTCGCAAACCCTCACGTTGCGGAGCTGCTCGGCGTCGTCGGTTTGTCACTCACGTCATTGGGGATAAAAGGCGAAAAGGTTGATGATGAAGCGCTCCGTGTCGGCCTACTTTATTGCCCGCGGCTTGAAAACCTTCGCCTCGAGAATGTGGCCGTCAAGACCCCGGAAACTTTTATTGAGGCATTTCGTCACGGTATCTACATCCGATCACTTGATCTTCGTGGGATCGGCATCCCCGATGAATCACATCACCGTATGGGGCTGAGCAAGTCGAAGCAAAGCTTTGAAAGTTTCTTGCGGCTACTACTTGGTGCCGAGCCGACAAGGCAGCTGCCGTTGGAAAGACTTCATTTCGGCAGCAACTGGTCCGCGGCGTCGTTCGGGACCGACACGATTGAGCTCTGCGCGCGGATTCTCAAGACGAGCAAACGCATGCAGCACATCCCATCTTCACAAACCACTCGTACTCAGCTAGTGAGTCAAGCTTCCATGGACCAATCCTGCCTAGCTTACCAAACCGTCTAGCATTCCTGAGTGCTATTGGGCATCGCCAATTTACACTCCCAATCCCCAGTGACGAGTCTTTGACGCGCATTTTCGAGTTTGCCGGAGCCGAGAGAAAAGCCTTAATCGACCAATCCAAGTTTCCCAGATCATGGTGAGTTGGAATGTGATTTGTTGCGTGTGAGCTCCATTGTCAAATTGTTCTACGGTGGTATTATCGAGTCTTGCTAGTCATATGCCTCTCAAAGTACCTTCACGATGACTTTGCCCACGGCATGGCCCGTCTTGAGACGCGCAAACGCATCGATCGTCTTCTCAAGCGGGAACACCGAGTCCACAATAAGCTTGACCTTGCCAGCTTCAACCAGCTTGGTGATCTCGGCGAGGTCCTTTCCGGACGGGACCGTAATCCAGAAGCTGTGCTTGGCGCCGAACTTCGCCGGGCTCGGGTTCTCGCCAAGCGCAATCGTGACGAAACGGCCCGTGTCCTTCTTGAGCACGCGTTGCGCGGCGTCGTTCCACGAGTCGGGCTCAAAGCCGCAGTCGTAAATCACATCAACCGAGTGCGCGTCCACAACGTCGCCCCACTTGTGTTGGCGGTAGTCGATGACTTCATCGGCGCCAAGCGACTTCACCAGCTCGACGTTTTTCGTACCGGCGGTCGCGATCACATAGGCACCGACAGCCTTCGCGTACTGGACGGCGAAAAGGCCGGTGCCCGACGAGCCGCCCAGAATGAGCACGCGCTCACCGGCCTGGAGGTTGCCCTGCGAGGGCAGCGCAAGCGCCTGGTAGGACGTCAGCGCTGCGAGCGGCACGCCGGCAGACTTCTCGAAATCCAGGTTCTTGGGCTTGAGCGCGACAAACTCGGCGCCGACAGCAAAGTACTCGGCGAGCGAGCCAAACTTGCGCTGCCCCGTCATGGCGTACACTTCGTCGCCAACCTTGAAGTTGCCCACGTCGCTAGCGACTTCGACCACGACGCCGGCGACGTCCCAACCGACGCGGTACGGGTTCTCGACGGTCGGGTCCGGTTGGTTCGAGAACTTGGAGCCAAAAATCTCGGCGACCTTCCAGTCCACAGGGTTGAGCGCCGCGCTGTGGACTTGGATGCGCACGTGGGACGCCGGCAGCGGTTCCGTCGGGATCTCGCGCAGCTCCAGTACCTCCTCGACGGAGCCGAGGCGATCGTGGAGGAAGGCCTTGTAGGTCGTGGGGATGGTCGTCGGGGTGCTCATGGTGGTGTCCGGGGGGTTGTTCGTTTGACGGCAAATAGTCGAATGGAAATGAGCTCTATTCGGGATCCGGAGTCGACCCGTTGGATGCTGAGACCTTCGAGGAGACGGGAGAGCAATGCGACATGGCTCAAAAAGTGTGGACGATGACTCAGCATGGTTACGTATTCTGACGTGGTGTTTTATTATGTGTAATTTACTCACATAAAGTGAGTATAAAGACCACAAAAGTCTACATAGAATGGTGCCATGTCGATTACGTGAACGTGCTTCAGAAGTCTCTGCTTGGTGAAAACTTTTATTCGGGGAGCTCAAGTGTAGCCATGTTCGGGCTGCTTCGCTGGGGTTCCGTGGTCTCAGAGAACCTTGATAATCACTTTGCCGACCGTGTGGCCCGTCTTGATGCGCGCGAACGCGTCCTTGGTTTGCTCCAGCGAGAAGACCGAGTCGATCACGAGCTTGGCCTGGCCTGCCTCGTAGAGCTTGGTGACCTCGGCGAGGTCCTTTCCGGACGGCTCAGTGATCACGGGGCTGTACGACGCGCCAAACTTGGCCTCGCTGTGGGGCACAAACGGCTCGAGCGTCACAAAGCGACCGAGACCGTCCTTCTTCAGCACGGCCTGCGCGTCTTCTTCCCATGACTCGGGCTCCATGCCACAGTCCAGCACCACGTCCAACGAGTGGGCGTCGATGTGGTCGCGCCATTTCTGCGTGCGGTAGTCGATGACTTCGTCGGCGCCGAGCGACTGGACGAACGGCACATTCTTGCCACTTGTGGTCGCGACCACGTACGCGCCGATCGCCTTGGCGTGCTGGACGGCGAAGATGCCCGTGGCGCACGATCCGCCAATGATGAGCACGCGCTCTCCTCGTTTCAGCTTGGCGTGGTGGGCAATCGCCTGGTAGCTCGTGAGCGACGCCAGCGGCACGCCGGCCGCATGGTCAAATTCGAGTGTCTTGGGCTTGAGCGCGAGGAACTTTGCGCCGACCGAAAAATATTCGCCCAGCGAGCCAAAGTTGCGGTCGCCAGTCATGGCATACACTTCATCTCCGACCTTGAAGCCGTCCACGTCGCTCGCGACCTCGACGACGACGCCAGCAACATCCCAGCCTACACGGTACGGCTGCTCGGCGGTCGGCTCGGGCTTCCCCACGAACTGCGCGCCGTAGATCTCGGGGACCTTCCAGTCGATCGGGTTGAGCGCCGCGCTGTGGACCTTGACACGGACGTGCGAGGCGGCAAGCTGCTCCGTGGGCACTTGTTTGAGCTCGAGGATCTCGCTCACGGGGCCGAAGCGCTCGTGGACGATGGACTTGTAGGTAGCGGGGATCGACGCCATGGTGGATTGGGCAGTGTCTTGTCGGATTGGGGACTGGCGGTGAGGGGCGCACTGCCCCCACGGAACACACATACGGCTGGATCTTTGAGAGTTTGGTAATCATCAGCAAGCCACAAAACTCTGAGCCATACCACCGCAGAAGCTGGCCAAAAGTCACCGTCCTAGACAAGATTCAACAGGCGAGAGACCCAAAAGCAAAGCAAGAATCGAAAATCTCACATTGACGCTGCGAAAAAGCAGAGCAAGAAGGCTCTGGAAGGACACACTGGTCTACAAGACCTTGACAATCACTTTGCCCACGGCACGGCCCGTCTTGAGGCGCGCGAACGCCTCCTTGGTCTGTTCCAGTGGAAACACCGAGTCGATCAGCACCTTCATCTCGCCGCGCTCGTACAATTTGGCGACTTCATCGAGGTCTTTGCCCGACGGGCTCGTAAACACTTCGCTATATGTGGCACCAAACTTGGCCGCGCTCGGTGTGAGTCCACGCTTCAGCGTCACGAAGCGACTGCCTTCCTTCTTCAGCACGAGCTGCGCATCGTCCTCCCACGAGTGAGGCTCCACGCCGCAGTCATAGACGACGTCGAGCGAGTGGCTTTCGATGACATCGCCCCATTTCTGGGTGCGGTAGTCGATCACTTCGTCGGCGCCGAGTCCCTTGACCGTATCGACCTTTGCCGTGCTCGCTGTCGCGATCACGTACGCACCAAGCGCCTTGGCGTGTTGCACAGCGTAGATCCCCGTGGCCGAGGTGCCACCGATGATCAGCACGCGCTCCCCGGGCTGAAGCTTGGCGTGGTCACGCAGGGCCTGGTAGCTCGTGAGCGCCGCGAGCGGCACGCCGGCCGCGTGGTCAAAGTCGAGCGCCTTGGGCTTGTGCGCGACGAACTGCGCGTCGAGCGAGAAGAACTCGGCGAGCGATCCGAACTCGCCCTTGCCGGCCATCGCGTACACCTCATCGCCGACCTGGAAGCCCTTGACGTCGGCGCCGACCTCGGCAACCACGCCGGCAACGTCAAAGCCGATGCGGAAGGGCGCCTCGGCCGACGGCGCCCGCTTGGAAAAGTTGATGCCGTACACCTCGGGCACCTTCCAGTCGATCGGATTGAGCGCGGCGCTGTGCACCTGCACACGCACGTAGCCCGCGGGGAGCGGCGCCGTGGGCACCTGCTGGAGCGAGAGAATGTCCTCGACGGCGCCGAAGCGCTCGTACACAAATGCCTTGTAGCTCGTGGGCACGGACGGAGCGCTCATCGTGGTCGGCAGCAAATTGAAGAATGAGAAAGGTGAGACCAACTTTCGTTGGGTGCATTGGTGGATACTGTGGAGGATTGTCGGCGGTGATGCTCGTCATTCACACTTGTGGTTTTTGGGTTCAGGAAGACGTGATCACTCCACGACACGTCAAAAGTTTGCGCACACTTCAACTGGTTTCCCCGCTTCTCTATTTTTCTTTTTCAACACGTTCGAAAAAAATCACCACTCGAGCACGCGTCATCTCGCCGGTTGTGACTCGTCGCGCCCTGACACCGCGCTGCAAGCGCTGGCGATTGGACGATGCGACCCACGCGGCAAGGCGCCCAACGGATCACTCGAAAGCATGTCATGGAACGCTGTGTATGAGCCACCGATGGTCAGAATCGAGCCGGGCGCGTTGACGCTTTGTGGTGCCACCACCTTGAAGATACCTGCAGCGGGGCGCCGTGGCTGTGAGGACGCATCAAGGCACCAGTTTGCACCGACAGGACGAATTTTTTTTGCTGCGATAGATTCAAAACATGAAAAGAGAAGGCCATGCACCGGACGGCAGGCCTGGTCAGGCGCTCCACAGCGGACGCGTGTGGTTCGGTGATCTACATCACCTTGACGATCACTTTGCCCACGGCACGGCCCGTCTTGAGGCGCGTGAACGCCTCTTTCGTCTGCTCCAGTGGAAACACCGAGTCGATCAGCACCTTCATCTCGCCGTGTTCGTACAACTTGGTGATCTCCGCAAGCTGCTCGCCAGAGGGCAACGTGAACACGTCGCTGTACGTGGCACCAAACTTGGCCGCGCTCGGCGTCAGTCCACGCTTCAGCGTCACGAAGCGACTGCCTTCCTTCTTCAGCACGAGCTGCGCGTCGTCCTCCCACGAGTGCGGCTCCACGCCACAATCGTAGACGACGTCGAGCGAGTGGCTTTCGATGACGTCGCCCCATTTCTGGCTGCGGTAGTCGATCACTTCGTCGGCGCCAAGTGACTTGACAGTCTCAACATTGGCGGTGCTTGTCGTCGCGATCACGTAGGCGCCGAGTGCCTTGGCGTGTTGCACAGCGTGGATTCCCGTGGCAGACGACCCACCGAGCACAAGAATACGTTCTCCCGGTTGGAGCTTGGCGTGGTCACAGAGCGCTTGATAGCTCGTGAGCGCCGCGAGCGGCACACCGGCCGCGTGCTCAAAGTCGAGCGTTGTTGGTTTGTGGGCGATGTGTTTCACATCAACCGACACATACTCGGCGAGTGTTCCAAAATCGGTCCGTCCGGTGACAGCATACACGGAATCACCGATCTGGAAGCCCTTCACATCTACGCCAACTTCGGCGATGATCCCCGCAACGTCAAACCCGATGCGGAGCGGCGCTTCCTCCGATGGAGGTGCCTTAATGAAGGCGGCTCGGTAGAGCTCTGGGATCTTCCAGTCGATCGGGTTGAGCGCGGCGCTAAGGACTTTGATACGTACGAAACCCGTCGGCAGCGGCGTTGTTGGGACTTGCTTGAGCTTTAGAATGTCCTCGATGGTGCCGAGGCGCTCGTAGACAATGGCCTTGTAACTGGCGGGGACTGACGGGGTCATATCGATGACAGATGGACACGGCGCAGGCGGCACTTGAGGCGATGCGTGGTTTGTGGAAGTTTGACGAATGACCAGAACACACGCCAAGGCTCACGATGACAAACCGTCTCCGAGCAACCATGCCGCGTGTACAGGCGAGCACGTCAACATGATGATTCTCAAATGACAATCATTTCGCGATTATGGGGTTTCTGATGATGTTGCTTCAAAACAACATCATCAGCCCCGGGATTCTTGAACCTAGCTTCGTGAAGAGCCCCGCACAAGAGCCTGTTGGTGCAACGCATCTCGATGTTGCAAAAGCCAACAGCACATTGTATTAGTTGGTACAGTATAGATCCGGCCAATTCCTGTACGATCTACTGCGTCGCGACCTGGACGATGACCTTGCCAACCGCACGCCCGGTCTTGAGGTGCTTGAATGCCTCCTTCGCCTGCTCGAAAGCATACACAGAGTCAATGAAAACCTTGACCACGCCGGCGTCGATAAGCTTGGCGATCTCCGCGAGATCATGGCCCGAAGGACGCGCCATCGGGTCCTGGTATGTCGCACCAAACTTGGCTGGACTGGGCGTGAGCCCTGGGCGCAGTGTCACAAAGCGACCGTCCTCCTTCTTGAGTACACGCTGCGCGCTGTCCTCCCATGACGTCGGCTCCACGCCGCAGTCGTAGATCACGTCGACCGAATGGTCCTCCAACAGATCGCCCCACTGCTGCGTACGGTAGTCAATCACTTGGTCCGCGCCGAGCGCGCGCACAAACTCGAGGTTCTTGGTGCTGGTCGTGGCGATGACGGTGGCGCCGAGCGATTTGGCGTACTGGATCGCGAAGATGCCCGTGCCTGACGACCCTCCGAGCACGAGCAGCCGCTCACCGCGTTGCAGCTTGGCGTGCTCGGAAACAGCCTGGTAACTCGTGAGGCCAACGCCGGGCACGCCGGCGGCGTGGTCAAAATCGAGCGTCGAAGGGGTTCGCGCGACGAGCAGCGCATCGATGGCGATGTACTCGCCCAACGAGCCGGCGCCTCCACGCGGGGCCTTGCCATACACGTGGTCACCCAACTGGAAGCCCGTGACGTCGGCACCGAGCTCGACGATCTCGCCCGCGAAGTCAAAGCCAATGCGCGAGGGCGAGTCGCCCAGCGGCGCCGCGCCCCACTCGACGAGCTTGTAGTCGACCGGGTTAAGCGACGCGCTGCGCACGCGCACGCGCACGTGGCCAGACGTCGGCAGCGGCTCAAGCGGCACCTGAGAGAGCGACAGCACGTCCTCGACGGGTCCGTGCTGCGTGTACGTGAACGCCTTGTAGGTAGCGGGCAATGCCATCGTGAACACTCGGCAAAGATTTTTCGGAAATGAGAGGGGACGGACAAGCAGCCCCGCCACGAGGTGGTGTATTATTCTGTGGTTTCAGATATTCTTAACGTGGAAATATATACAGTTAGCACCCGAAAAGATCCACAAAAATAAATGAACCATTCAAAAGTGACCGGTTTGGAGACATGAGACCCCAGGTCTCTTTATTTTCTTGACACACGGGAGCGTGATGACGGGATCAATGCGTCCCAGCGCCGACAGGCTGCGCCGATGGTGTCTGTGTCGACGCCATGCGTTCGAGAGCCGCCATTGGACGCTTGAAGTGAGAGGAGACCAACGTTCTGTATCAGGCTTTGCCCACGACGGTCTCACCTACGGCACCGCGACCTGGACGATGACCTTGCCGACGGCGCGCTCGGTTTTGAGCCGCGCGAACGCCTCGGGGGTCTGCTCGAGCGAGAACACCGAATCAATGAACACTTTGATCTTGCCGGCGTCGATAAGCTTGGCGATCTCCGCGAGGTCGTCGCCCGACGGGCGAGTAAATGGGTCCTGGTACGTCGCGCCATACTTGGCTGGACTGGGCTTCAGACCTCGCCGCAATGTGACGAACCGACTGCCTTCCTTCTTGAGTACACGCTGCGCGCGGTCCTCCCACGACGTCGGCTCCACGCCGCAGTCGTAGATCACGTCGACTGAATGGTCCTCCAACAGATCGCCCCACTGCTGCGTACGGTAGTCAATCACTTGGTCAGCGCCGAGCGCGCGCACAAACTCGAGGTTCTTGGTGCTGGTCGTGGCGATGACCGTCGCGCCGAGTGACTTGGCGTACTGGATCGCGAAGATGCCGCACGAACTCGACCCTCCGAGTACGAGCAGACGCTCACCGCGCTGTAGCTTAGCGTGCTCGACGAGCGCCTGGTAGCTTGTGAGGCCAACGCCGGGCACGCCGGCGGCGTGGTCAAAGTCGAGGCTACTGGGTTTATGCGCCACGAGCTTGGCATCCGTGGCGAGGTACTCGCCGAGCGAGCCCGAGCTTCCGTCGCGCGCGGCCTTGCCAAACACGTGGTCGCCCACTTGGAAGCCCTTTACGTCGGCACCGAGCTCGACGATCTCGCCGGCGAAGTCAAAGCCAATACGAAACGGTGAGGAGCTCGAGGGTGTGCCGCCCGTGTAGTTGGCACGGTAGATCTCGACGACCTTGTAGTCAATCGGGTTGAGCGACGCGCTACGTACGCGCACGCGCACGTGGGTCGCTGGCAACGGTTCCTGTTCAAGTTGCGAGAGCTCGAGCACGTCCTCGAGCGGGCCGTAGCGCGCGTACGTGAAGGCCTTGTAACTCGATGGGAGCGTCGACGACGTCATCTACGGATGGGCGTTGAATTTTGCGAAGTGAGAGCGGGAGTGTCAGGCAAACCAAACCCACGGGAGAACCGGGTGTATTGTTTTGGGGTAAGGAATATGGAGTGATATATCAGAAACACCACAATAGTCACGGAACAGAAGTTACCAATGCAGTCGCCCTCCGAGCTGGTCATCCATCCCCTCCTTGCCAGTGTCGGACGATGCAATACCCATGAGACTCACGGGATCTCGATCACCACCTTGCCCAGCACGCGGCCCTTCTTGAGCACCATGAGCGCCTCGACCGTTTTCTCGAACGGGAACACCGAGTCCACGACCGGCGTGAGCTTGCCCGCGTCAATGAACTTCGCGATCTCCGTGAGGTGCGCGCCTGAGTGGTAGCAGAACACTGGCACATGGGTCGCCCCAAACTTGGGGGCACTCGGTGGCGCGCCCGGGAGAACGGTAACGAAGCGGCTGCCCTTTTTCTTGAGCACGAGCTGCGCGTCTCCGTCCCAGCTCTCGGTCTCGACCCCACAGTCGAAGATCACGTCGACCGAGTGGGCTGCCAGTGCATCGCTCCATTTGGTTGTCGTGTAGTTGATGACCTCGTCGGCGCCCAGCGACTTGACGAAATCGACCTTCTGAGTGCTCGCCGTTGCAATCACGTACGCGCCGATCATCTTGGCGTGCTGGATCGCGTACATGCCAACGGACGTCGAACCGCCTAGAATGAGCAGCCGCTCTCCGTGCTGGAGCTTGCCAAAGTCGGCGATGAGCCCTTGGTAGCTGGTGAGCGCCACGGCGGGCACAGATGCCGCCTTGACAAAGTCGAGCGTCTTGGGCTTGAGTGCGACGCACTCGGCGTCCAACGTGACGTACTCGGCCAGCGTCGCGGTCGACGACGTCGGCGTCATGGCGTACACGGCGTCGCCGATTTGGAAGTTTCCGGTGGCTTGGCTGCCAACTTGAACGACCACACCGGCCATGTCGAAGCCAAGACGAAACGGCTTGTCGGGGCTGGGAGAACCCGCAAACATCTTCAAGTGGCCTTCGGCGACCTTGTAGTCGGCCGGGTTGAGCGCAGCACTGTGCACGCGAACACGCACGCTCGTCGGCGGGAGCGGCTCCATGGGGACGTCCCGGAGCTGCACGACCTCCTCGATGGGGCCGAACTTCTCATAGACGAATGCCTTGTAAGTGGACGGGAGAGTCGCCATGGCGGCAGCGAGTGAGGAAAGGTGCTGGGGAGATCTTGGGAAGTCTTATCAGGGGGTTTCCTTGCGTGGCGACGCGCGGATTGAAGAATGATTCGATTGAGTGGCAACTCCGTCGAGGAATGGTCGCCACATGAGTGAACACTGGGGGCCACTTGCACTCGAGGCACGGCAGCAATCAATCGCTGTTCGATACCCGAACAGTCGTTGATTGTCACTCGCCTCACTTGCGAACTTCAAGAACAAGGGACTCCACAAGATCCTTTTTTTTTTGTTTTCGTACGAAAGATCGGATGCCTGATAGAACTTCGACTGCTTCTTGAGAGAAAATAGAATAGTATACCGAAAGACCGTTTTGGTGGGTTCAGGAGAGACTGCGATACATCCACCCAACATTCAACTTTGTGGATCGAGCTTTCGAATCTGGGGTCGTGCGCCACAAGTCTCAACGCACGCACAACGGTTCGGTTGATAAAAATGGATGTCGAGGCAACTGCTTATTGAATAACGGTCCAAAGAGCAGATCGGGCGGAAGAAATGCTCGGCCACACACACTCCAACACTCGAGTGTCAGCTCTAACTACACATGGAGTTGCCGGTTCCAGCGACCCCTGTGGATCCCGATA